>JABEEM010002339.1:0-14388 GCA_013363185.1 Fusarium secorum | reverse complement strand
GTTATCGCTTGATGAAGTTATGAGCCCAGCGCTTGCTGACGGGTGACGCGTCGCGGTTAGCAAGCAGAGAATTGGCCATTTCTTCCACAAAACGCAATCGCGAGGGAAATCCTCGCGAATCTAGGTCAATAATGAATTGGACTATTATCTGTTCCTCCAGATCAGATAGTTTCCTTGATTTTGGGATCCAATCGCATCGCGATTGAATGCCATTATGACGGCGTTGTAAGGTATGGTAGTTAACTTGATAGATAGTAGCAGCGCGTCGGGTACTTAGATTTGGGTTATTTTGAAGGGCTTGAAGGGCAAGAAGGATCCTAGCTTCATTTGAAGACTGTGACATACTGGGTGGTTGAGAATTAATTGATTAGATCGTGTAGATGTAGAGTGAGGGATTTTTGGGACACATGCTTGTCTGGGACACATGCTTATCATACACGTTATCTTATTTATAAGAGAGGTAATATTTAATAAAAATAAGGTATTTATAAAAGTCTTAGAGAGATTAGCTAGGTTATTTATTATTTAATACTTTTAAGTCATATAATTATAAGAATTTAATTATATATAAAAAGAAATAAAAAATACAAAGCTTATAAATATAAGAATCTCTAATTTAAATTATTACCTTTTTACTAATTTTATATTATTTATTCTTATATATAAGATTAATTAATTATATGCCCTATTATCATATATATTTAATTAATAGAAGTTACTTTTAACTTTTACTAATTAACTCATATAATGGTTAACCTAATTCCTTTAATACTAAAACCCTGCTTTTACCCCGTGTTTATCTTAGAACTCTTTATATAAACTCCTTTTATTAGTTTAAAAGTAGCTCCCCTTTAATAGTAATAACCCTATTAGATATATTAAAGAGCGACCTTGTATATATAATACAGTTACCTATGAAGATAATATAAAAGGCTATTTAATTTACCTAAAGGTAATAACCTTCTCTTAAGTCCCTTTTTAAGTTCTTAAAATATAATAGCTTAGAATTTACTTAATTTAAATTAATTAATTAAATTAAGCTATTAAGCTTTCAAACTTTCCTATAAAGGCTTAAATAATAAGACCCTTATAATAGGCTATTATTATAGAAGTTAAAATTATATATGGTTTATCTGCCTTAATAGTATTACCTTAACTAAGTAGTATTAATACTAGCTGCAGGTCTATTCTTAGCAACTAGGTTAACCTTCTTCCTTTATCCTACCTAAAGAACTACTCTTTAATCAACCTTTATAACCATGCCTAGTCTTTCTATTATAAAGTATATTCCCTGACCTAACTTCCCCTTTCCTAGTTATACTTATTAATATTAATTATAATTACTAATATAATGCTTATATATAATAGCTTATAGCCTAATTAGGCCTATTATATGAGTACCTATAATCTTAGTAATATAATTAGATTAATATTAAAATATACTAAGAGCAAAGATTATTATATATTACATGTAATAGCTAAAGCTATTAAAATAAACTTCTTATTAAAAGGCAGATTAAGTTTGATTAAGATAATTATCTTTAAATATAGCCTAATTAACTTAATTAATTATCTAAATTACCTAGGTAATATAATATCTCTAACTTGGTTACCTAAAAAGCTACTTAAATTAAAAAAGCCAAAAAAAGCCCTAAGGTAAGGCTAATCTCTTAAGGTAAAAAAGCTAGCTTTTTTTTATATCTATGCGTAATTTAGCCTGGTATAAAGAGTAGCTTAAGAATATAATTATTAAGGCTAAATAAGTACTTTATATCCTCCCTCTTTTGTAAAAATAAAAGAAGTTTATGTCTAATATTTTAATATAAATATAAGATAAAGGCAAGGTTTTATACAGGAGTTATATTATAATACTTAGATACATATAACTTACACCTAACAGGCTACCTAGTATATTACACTTAGCTGCTAATAAGGCTTACTTATTAATGTATGAGATCTATTTATATAATTAGATAGTATATTATTTAAGATCAAGATTATTAAATTTATAAGCTAAGGCTAAAGAAGTAACTATAAATTAGTTAAAGTTATATAATACTCGGATATTACATAATAAGTACCTAATATAATAAAAAAAGATTATTATCCTTAGTAATACAAACTCCTAAACTTATAATAATAAGCTATTTTATATAATAAAATAAATACTTCATCTCTATAATACATTATTTATACTTTAAAACTATCCTCCATAACTTTAAAAATAACTAATAGCCTATATCCTTTTTCAATTATTTTTTATATATAGTTAATATATAAGTTAATTATCTTTAAATATATATTTTATAATACTAATAGTAAAATTACTTAAAGACCAAAGTTAATCCTTAAGGCATTGGATCCCCTTATTTAATATAAGGCTATTAAAGGTAATATTAGCACTAATATTGACTAGTAACTCTAATAGGGTATAAGTTATTGCTTATTTATTAATACTTTAGCTTAGGCATAACGTACATGATAAGCGAGCGTCGCAGACAAGCGAGCGTCGCAGTATACTGTGCACCTAAAAGCAGCTTACCCTATAGAGCCTAAAAGTTTAAATAAAATAGTTAAAAATCTAAAAAAATAGTTTTAAAGGTAGTATAGTTAACCAGGTAAAAAAGTATTTTCTAAATATTTTTATCTATTTTATTTTCTCTATAAAACCTGAGAATACAGTGCATAGCACAGTATAAATAGACTTTTTAATATAACTCTATCAAGATAATAGGTATAATTTTTATAAAGATTGTACTTAAACATCTAATAGTTAGGTATATTATATTATAATTCGAACTAATTTAAAGCTAAGTAGACTTTTTGAGAGTAGTTCAAAAAAGTCCTTTTAAGGTGAAAAATGGCTTGCGACGCTCGCTTATCATGTACGTTATAAGTTAATAATAATATCCATAATAAGTATATACTTATTTATAGCCTTAAAGATATTCTTCTTAATATATTTAATAACTTAGCCTATAACCTCTATTAACTTTATTACTGTATTAGTAGTAAAATTAACTCTAAAAATCCTAAGGTTAAATCTTATAATCTTCTTATTAAATTCCTTAATTTTAATTAAATCCTTATTTAGGCAGAAGGAAATAATATTAAAAATTACCTTATCCTTAGGTCTAAGATTATAATACTTGAGGACTTTCTTAATCTTAAAGAGTTAAATTACTAAGGAAAAAAAGGTAATATTCTCTATAAGGCTTATAATTATATTTGTAATACTTTCTGCTAATATTATTAAGGTTACAATACTAATACCTAGAATAATTATTAGGTAAAACTAGTTAGCTTTTACAAGGTACTTAATAATAAAGCTATTACTAGATCTATTTATAGATATACAAAGATATATTAAAACCTTTTTATATTCTAACTTTATATTATCTATAGGGATAAAGTAGGCCTTAATAATTTTATCATCTTAATATACCTTATATATATTAGCTATAGTAGTCTTGGTTATGTAAGTAATAATCCTATTGGATTTAAATACTATTTTATCCTTCTCTAGTGTATTAGGTTACTAGTTAATACTATTATTAGCTTTATCCTTCTTATTATTAATCTTAGTCCTCTGCTTATTAATTAATATTAGCGTAATAAATCTTAATTTATTATATTACTCTTTAAAAAAGGGAAATTATTATATTTCCTTCTAGAACCTTATAAATAGATTTAATAGAAATAATAGCTTTTATATAATACAAGGTATGAAGGGCTATTTTAATTATTATATCTAAGAATTACTTCTTCCTTATAGTACTAATATAATAAAGTTTACCCTAAAATTTCTTAAGCTTAAGGAGTCATATCTTAGTTAAAATATTATTATTAAGTATATAATAAGCATTATAATTATAGGCTTTTTAATCAACTCTAATATTAAGGCTAATATTAAAGAAAATTATATCTTAATTATTAGCTATAACAAATATATTATTAGGGGTTCTTTTACGGTTATTATTCTCCCTACCTATTATATGATTTTTAAAATCTTACTTATATTAAATACCAGAGTTAATAATATAATAGTTATTAGTATAATTAGTAAATATAATTTTAACTTTCTTACTAAGTTTCTTAGAATATAAAAAGTCTTTCTTATTATATCTAATATTTAAGTTTTAAATTTTAATAGCCTCATTAATAATTTTAATGCTTAAGTATATAACCTTATACTTATTAAACATTATAGCTAATATATATATCTTACGGGGGTTATTTTCTTAGAATGTAATATAATAAAAAATATTATTATCCTTATCTTAGATATATTAGGTAGTAATAATAATATCCTTCTTAGGCTAAATAGAGTTATAATCTATATTATGTTAAAACTAATTATATAGTAAGGTATTATATATAAATTATAATACTGAGGGTTAGAAACATAATAATTATATAAATAAATATACTTAGTAAAATAAGACTATTAAAGTTATAAGGAAAAACACCAGGTCTAGCTATATATAGTTAATTAAAAGGAAAGTTAAATAGAAATAAATAGGAAAAAGGTATAATTATATTTTTATATAAATAGCTACTTTTAGCTTTTTATATATTATTTTTAAATGATTAAGATATTATGAGTTTCTTCTTATAGAAACCTTTTAATTAGTTAATAGGATTTTCTATTAGATATTTATATATTAGCTCAAAGGTGTTCTTCTCTATATTATCCTTAGAGGCTTAACCATTATTTTTAATAAAATAACCCTTTTATTAAACTAAGTATTATACTCATCGCCTTAATTTATATTATTAGATTTATTATCTTATTACTTATTTAATTTCCTAGTAATTTATAATCTTACTATTACTAGATTTTACTATACAGTAATTAAAATGATTATCCCCTTGCTTAAGCTTATACAGGTAGGCTATTAATATTATAAGATAAACTCTTTAATATATTAGGAAGTTAAGTTTAAATACTAAGTTATTGATTTTATAAATTACCTTATAGGATCTTACTTTTATGAAGGACTATTGTTTCTTAGGTTTTCTTAGTAGATAGTATTTATTATAGTAATTAAGAAACTAAGTAGGTATAATAATATTATATTAATTAAAGCTTAAAGAAGAAAGAAACCTAACTATAGGGTTTCTGCAAGGGATGATGGGGATACTTGGAGATAAGGCTGATCTTGTATAGCAACTGGACTGCTATTACAAATTTAAAGGTTGTATTTAGTATTTAGAAGGCTATTTATAAATTACTTTAAGTTTAGTCATTATAATAACTACTTATTATTTATTAATAAGTAGTATCTCTAAGAGAAACAAGTAGATAACTATTATGAATATATAATACTTTATTATAATATTCTTAGATTTACCTTAAATATTGATATTACTATTGCTTTAGTATTATAGTATACAATTAAGGTTAATAGAATTAATAAAGGATTAATTATAAAAGGCCTTAAGATATTATATTAGATTTACTTATATACGACCTAATTCCTTATCAATACTACTATAATACTTAGTAAGATTTGTTATAGTAATAAGTATAATATAATTAATATTAATATTAATAGTATACTATATTTATAGTTATATAATAATTCTAAAGCTTTTATCTTAAGCTACTTCGATATAATAGTAGATAATTAATAAGTAATTATAAATAACAAGTTAAATAAGCTAGCTATATTAGCCCTAAGAATAGATTAATATAAAAGAATTATTATAAATTATAATATATCTTATTAATTAGATTATATAAGTAATGTAACTTAATACTATTAAAGCCTAAATTAAATAACTTAAAAAAGAATTAATGTTATAAGAAAAGGAAAAAGAACTAAAGTAATTAATCTAAGAAAATAAAAGAAGCCTATAAAACCCCCTTACTACTTAGGATATAAGTGTTCTAGCTTAAGATAATCTTAATACACTATTAAGTTATTAATAACTGAATAATGATACTTGTTCTAGTGATAAGAAAAAGGTAAAAGCTCAAAATATTATAACCTTTAAGTATCTAATGATAATTTAAAAATAAGATCAATAGCTAGATAATGTAAGTTAAAGTTTTAAAAGTACCTAAAGGACATATTAAATTCTATTTACCTATAATAATATAATACCTAGTACCTAATTTATATAATTAAGTTACTTGAGTAAGTAATTAAAAAAGATAAGAGAAGTACTTAAGAGAGATTAGAAAGCTAGAAGATAAAAGGAATTATTAGATCCTTATAATTATATAACTTAAAAGTATTAAATAATAACCTAGTTAATCTCCTGAAGACTTTAATAAATATCTTATTTTTATTAAAGGTTACCTTTCTTATAAGTAAGATATAATAATAAGGTTCTTTCAACATTATATTAAACTCTTATTTACCCTTAGGGATATAATTACCTTTTAAAATGGTATTAGATTCCCTAAAACCTAAAAAGAACTTATCTAATCTACCTAATAACTTTAAGATATAGTAAATTAACAAGATAAATATATAAGAAATACAACTAATAACCCCTTATCAAAGAAAACATAATGTCAAGCCTAGGAATAATTTAAATTACATTATAAGTATAAATCTTAAGAAATTACCTTAAAGTATATTTCTATTAACCTCCTTTTTAAAAAAAAAAAAAAAACCAAAGGTATAAAATTAATTAAATATTATCACTACTATAAGATTAGATATTATTTTAAAAGGTGGCTAGAGCTAAGGAAGATAAATTATATAAAGAGATTGAAAAACTAAACCTAATTGATAACCTAGATTAATTCTTAGTTAAAAAAAACCCTTATTATACCTAATATAGATCTAGATATACTAAAGGTACGGTTTAAAAGAAGCATATTTATTATACCTCACGTACAAGATTATTAGATTATTATAGTATAAATATATATAGACTATAGTATAAAGACTAATATAATTAATAAGGCCTTTGCTAAATTCTAAGGATTTTAATACCTAGGAGATATTAATATCCCCCTTTAGGGAGCTAAAAAACTTTATATAAAAAGAATAGGATACTAGAAAGTATTACTTTTATTAGCTAATTACTAAAGATAGATATTAGAAATAACTAGGAGTTTAATACGAATTAAAAAGAGAGATTATAATAAACCTATCCTCCTTTTTATTACTATCTTAAAAGACCTTTAAATTTTTATAAACGATTAAGAAGTAGTAATTTAAAGACTATAATAAAGGCCTTAAACTCGTTTAATTTTAATAGTTTCTTAGGTAGATCAAGAATAATATAAAAATGTTTATAAGTACTCTTATTAATAAATTATACCTCCTTCTTAACAAAAAGCCCTTAAAACCTAACTAAGCTAATGAAATATCTTTTAAACTTAAGGTAAATATTAAAGTCTTTAGTTATAATAAAGGAATTAAGATATTTAATTTTAAGAAGATAGATTATATTATTAACCTTAATAAGGGAAATAAACCCTTATATAGCCTAATTTACCTATTATTATAAGCAAAACTTAAAGAATTATATAAATATATCTAAGAAAATTTAAAAACTAGCCAAATCTGCCTGTCTAAGAGCCTAGCTAGGGCCTTTATCTTTTTTATATCTAAGAAAGCCAATAGACTTAGACTTTATATTAATTATTATAGCCTAAATACTATTACTATTAACAATTAATGCCTATTATTTCTTATTATAAAGACTATAAATTATATTTACGAAGTTAAGTATTTCTTTAAAATTAATATTAAAGATATATATTATAGGATGTATATTTAAAAAGAGGATAAGTAAGAAACTACTTTTTAAACCTAATATAATTATTTTAAATATATAATACAACCCTTTAGACTTATTATTAATTAAAGACCTAAAGCTTAAGAGAAAAAAGAAAAAGTTAATTCTAAGATTTATTAGATTATTTAAGGTTACTAAGTATATTAGGCAATAAGTATATTACCTACCTCTTTTAATTTAATATATAAGAATCGATAATATCTTTATATTAGCCTTCTTAACATATATTAATTAAAAAACTAAGAAGATAATAAAATCCTATTAATATTAATTTAAAACAAAAACATAATTAATAAGAAGTTAAATGTATTAAGAAAGAAAAAGTAATTAATACGAGAACCAATTATCTGATTAAATAAAGAAGATAAGTATGTAAATATAATTAATAGGTTATTATTATAAATATAAAAAATGCCTTTTAAGTTATTACTAATTAATAAAAATCCTAATTTAAATAAAAAGATAAAAGGTTAAAACTATAAATGAGTTTAGCCTTAAGAAATAAAATAACTAAGAAAACATTATTAAATTAACATTTATAAACTTAGGTAATTAAAATATAATAAAACTAGTAGAATAAATAAGTAATAAACTAATGATAAGTAAGCCTTTTCTTTATTTTAACCTAATACCTCTAAGATTAAAAATTAATTATTTATTAACCTTTATAAAACTACCTCCTAAGTACTTAACTTATTATTATTTTCTTATTATAAAATAAGGATTTTTAAAAATATCTAAGATTTTATTTTTATAAAACAATATAATTATTAATAAAAAAAGAATAATTCTTCTTACTAATAAGCTATTCTTATAAGGGGGTTATAGATAAATATAATAAAAGACATCTACTTTATTAATATATTATTAAAGTCTTTTATTTTTTTTCTAAGACTTAGCCTAATAGGGATATTTAAGTATTAAGACAAAAGTAAGAGTAGTTATAAGAATTAAGAAATATTTATTTTTATACGTCAAAGAAAAAGTAACTAGGAATCCTATTATAATTAATCAGATAATATTACTATTATTTATTATTTAAGATTAATAAGGATAAGAAAAGAAGTAAATAAAGAGGTAAAAGCTATAAGTAAAGTTAGAGCTATAAAAGCCTAGTAATATTATTAGGCTCTTTTCTAAAGGTAATCCTAAGCTAGTAATAAAAAGTAATAGTAATAACCCTCTAAGCTATATACCATATATCTATAGCCTCTAGGAAAAGGGTCTAATTATCCTTACATGCACCCTAGATCTTGTTGGTCTGGAACCTCTAGGATATTATAAAGAGTCACTTATATATAGTATGGCAATAAATAATAGCTACAGCATAAAGAAGAAAATCCTTTTATATTGAGAAATATTAGTAAAAAGAGAGTAATTCCCTAGAGACTAAAACTTATAAAAACCTTCTTAATACTAGTAATATAAAATATCTCCTTATAAATCTGCTTCATATAAATATAGGATTTGAGTAGCTAATACAGAATATACCTAAGATCCTTATAAGTCCTAGCTATAAGCTAAGGATAGACTTTCTTATCCTTCTTTTTAATTATATAAGTAATAAACTTAAAGGGCTTAGATGAATTCTCTTAATTACCTTTAATTATACTAAAAGGCCTAAAGAAGAAGTTAGTAACTAAGGTTAAAGGGAAATAAAAAAGAAACCTATAAAATATATTTACCTTTCTTATTATAATACTTAGAATAATATCAGGAATTAATATCCTTAAAGTAAGATATAACTTAGGAGAAAACCTATGAGTTATTAATCTTATCTTTATTAAGTGAAATCTTCTTAAAGTGGATATAAATATAATATATATAGGCCTAGTAAAAAATATTAAAAGTTAAAGGCTAGAAAGCTATAATAGATTTATTTTTCTTTACTTTTATAGGTATAAATAAGATAGGAAAATTATGTTTAAATATTATAATTAAAATAAGAGGGAATTAAAAAAAATAATTTATATAACAAAAAACAGTTAAAATTAAAGGTAAAAATTCAGAGTAAAAATAGAGGCTAAAAGCAGAGATAAATGATACATAAGTTAAAGAGATTATATAAAATAAAGAAGAAGAAAAAGAAATTAAAGGAAGTAAGAATTAAATCCCTATTATAAAGGTAAAAGTAAAAGTAGCATAATAATCTAGGAAATTAAAGGCATTGATAGTAATTGAAAGGATTTAAAACATATATAGTTATAAGCTATTATAATAAGGCTATAAGTAAGTCTTTAATAATATTTACTACTAATATAGTTATTAAAAGAGATTAAGGTCATAATATATTATAATAAAACTAAGGATTACTTATAATTATCTTTAATAAGATTAACTAATAGAAGAAATAACTATAACTTTATTATAATAGTATTAGCTAAGGATAACTATTTTAAGAAAAAGAAGATAATTATATACGATTAGCCTTATCTCTAAGTAGGTTAGGTAATCCTTATAATATCTCTATAATTCTCTATAGACACCCTATAGGTGGATTCTTCCCTTCTTTAAGCTTTAGTTAATATAATACTATTATGCCTACCTAGCTTCCCTACCATAATACAAGCTTAGAACTAATAAATAATAAATTAGTATAATCTTAGGAATAAGATTTAAAGGAGAAGAGAGATTATATTACAACGCTTATAATTATATTATATATATCTTATAAATTTATTTCTATCTAATTAATTATAATTAAATAAAACCTTTTATCTTCGTTCTCATAAATTAACTAGTTAAGATAAGATCAGAATATTATATAATTAAGCTAAGATTAATATATAAATATCTTAATCTATTAAATCTACTGTTAATATAATACTTTAGTAAATACTTAGTATTAAACCCTATATAATCTGCTAATAATAAACCTAGCACGGCTTAATTTATCTATAGTTAGAACCCCACCATTATATTATTTACTTTCTCCACTTTATTTTAATAAGAAGTTTAGGCTATTGAAAGAAAAAGTAAATGTCTAATAACTAAGTGTATAGTAAGACGGTGCTTTACAATAATATTTTAGGTTTTATCCTTAGAAAATAAGAAATATAATTAATTCAAAACTAATAAATTATAAGAAAACTTTATATATAAAGGCTTAATAAAGTATTTATATTAATTAATAGAAATACTAAAGCTATGTGTACTATTTAAAGAGAGATAAGAGAACTTAAACTCTTAATTATATTAAACAATTATATTAAATAATTATTTTAAATAGTATGCTTAAGAAATTCTTATTATTATGAGGCTAATTTAACCTTTAGAAATAAAAGCTTAAAAATAAGAAGGAAGTTTAAAAGCTTTATAAAAAGCTTTAATAAAAAGCTAAAGCCTTAAGAGAAAATTTAAATTAAATATTTAATATATAGGCCTTAATCTTAAAAGAGAAAAGTATTTTTCTAAAATTAAGTAATATATACCTATTATAGAACTTACTTATCTTAGACTTTAAAATTATAATATATATTTTTAACAATATTAAAGGACCTAAGGTATTAAGGTTAATGTTAAATAATAAACGAATTTATATTAGTTTAAGTTAGCTTTAGATATTAAGATATATTTATTTCTTATTTATTTTAAAACTTTATATATAAATTCTCTTTATTTATATATAATAAGAAAGATATAAAGTACTTATTTTACTTTAATAATTATAATAATAAGTTATTTTTTATATTATGCTAAATTTAAGTTTATAAAGGTAATAAGAAAAATTACTTTTTTTATTATTAAAAGCTAATTATACTTTAAGGCTTTTTTTAACTTCTTTAATTTAAACAGCTCTTAGCTAATTTAGGCTAGAGATAATATATGTCTTAGATAACTTAGATTTATATAATTAATTAATTAAATTAAATTATAATTAAATATAAATATTTTAATAATTAGGCTAGATTTCCTCTTTATTAAGAGGTTCTTCTTAATAGCTATAGCTATTATATATAATATATAATAATCTCTACTTATAACTTACTTTAGGATTAATTTAATTATATTAATTTATTTATAATTAATTATATAATAGCCTTAACTAGGCCATAAACTATTATATATTATTATAATAATAGCTATAATTAATATTAATAAATATAACTAATAAAGGAAAAGTTAAGTTAAGTAATATACTTTACAATAGATAAATTAGGCATAGTATATTATAAATGTTAATTAAGAAGTAATCCTTTAGGTAGGTTAAAAGAAAAAGGCTAATTTAGCTACTAAGAGCTAATATTTATATTACTTAATTAAAGTAGTAATTATATTATTAAGGCAGATCAACCTTATTTAATATTAACTTTTATTATAATAGCCTATTATAAAGGACTTTTTTACTTAAATTATTAATAAAGATGCTAAAAAGCTAAATAGCCTTTTATAAGGTTAAAAGTCAGAGAACAAAAATTATTATTTAATTTAAATTATGTTATTTTTATTACATTTATTTTAACTATTTTACATATAAAGTTAATTAATTATACATATTTAACTAATTTAATTTAATTTAATTTAGTTAATTATAACTTTAAGTTAATTATAATAATTATCTGTTTTATTCTTAAGATTATCCTTATTTTAAATAAGAGTAAGTAATCCTCTTAATACCCTTACAAAACTGTCTTACTTAAGTTCTTTTTTTCTTTATGCTTTAATTAATAATAAATCACTTTTTATAAGCCAAAAAATAAATAAACTAGCTATTATAACTCTTATGGTTATAATATATACACCTTATAAATTTTACCTAATTATAAAAGAAATATTATATTATTATAATAATCCCCTTAGGTAAATTACTTAAATTACTATAGTCCTTACTTAAATTACTTAAGTTTACAAGTAATTACTAATAATCCTATTAATATATTATTCCTTTTTTTTATAGTAATTTCTAGAAATATTTAAATATATAAATTATATTTATTAGTATTTTCATAAAACTTAGCTTATTAGTTATTAATAAAGCTTCCTTATATTAATAAGCCTAATATATATTATTTAATTATTAAGAAATATAACTTCTAATATTAACTTATCCTTTATCTTATAAATTTACTAATATAAACCTAATATAAATTAGTTTATTTCTTAGGAAATTATAATTAGTATATATTAATAGGTCTTATTTAGCTTTTATATCATATAAATTAAATACTATTTTTATATTACTAAGATATTTAGTAATAATAATATAAGATTTATACCTTTTTATATAAAATTATTACTTAGTATAGCTAAAATAATAATTAAAGTTTAATAGTTATATATAACTATTTGTAACTTATAAGTATAAATAAATAAATAACTTATTAAAGCCTAAGAAAGAAGTAATAAAAGAGAGTTAGGGAAGGTATTAAAATCCCCTAAGCTAGAAGCCTTTAAGGGCAGGCTATAAATATACTTTTATTCTTAACTTAAATAAAAGCCTACTTTTACTTATGTAAAAATAAGCTAAATATATTTATAAAGAAACTTTTATATACTTTAAGCATTATTTAACAAGATACTAAATATTAATTTAAACCTATTTTAAAAGACTTTCTTAGGAAGAAAAAAAAGTCCTAAAATTAAAATACCTAGAATATCTTTAAAAACTAAGGAAATTTTAAATAAGCCTTTATAGATAAATTTAAAGTAATTAAGAAAATATAGTAAGTTATAATAAAACTTTAATAAATGTCTATTATAAAAGATTATAAAAAGAAGTTCATAAATATAAAAGATAAAAAGCTATATATTAATAAAAAAGTAATAACTTTAACTTATATTACCTCATATAAAAATATAATAATAATAATTAAAGTAATTCTTAAAACCAAAGATAATAGTAAGATAATGAATTAAGTATTACCTTATATAAAATATAATTTAAACTAATAATACTTAGGGCTATTTAATAAGGCACTAATAATAAATGAAGGGATATAACTAAGTATAAGTATTCTAAGTATAACTAAAATAAATATATAACTTAATAATACCTAAAGCCTAAAAAAGTCCAGGGATTTAAACTAAGGTAAATAAACCTTAGGATTAATTATATAATAAGACCCCTAAATAGCTATATATACTTATATACTAGGAATACTTAGAAGTAATTATAATACTAATACCGTAAAGAAAATATAAAAATTAAAATAAAACTTATATATAAATAATTTCATTAGAAAACTATAAAACCTAGTTCCTACTTATAAAAAAGCTAATATAAAAAACCTATTTTGTTTTTAATTTTCTTTCCTTGCCTTTAGCCTTATATAAGGCTATTAAGCTTTTTAGCTTTTTTATTAATAGTTTAAATAGTAAGACCCCTATAATAAGCTATTATTATAGAAGTTAGAATTAAATAAGATTTATCTGCCTTACTAATATAATTACTGCCTGAACTAAGTAATACTAATACTAATTATAAGTTTCTTAGTAACTAGGTCAACCTTCTTCCTTTAACCTACCTAAAGGATCTTTAATTAACCTTTATAATATAATATGTACAATTTATTGATTATACTTAAGTATATTACATAACCTAACTTTCCTCTATTAGTTATGCTTATTAATATTAATTATAATTACTATTATAATAATTATATATAATAGCCTATAGCCTAATTG
>JABEEM010002314.1:0-11213 GCA_013363185.1 Fusarium secorum | reverse complement strand
CGACAGTCAAATTTGCGATGGCGACAGGAAGATTGAGCCAGGAAGGAGTTTGAGAAGGAGAAAACAAATGACTACTAATATTAACATCACAGCTGATTACTAACAACAAACAGCCTCAAGTTGACAGACCATGCTTCAGCTGCTGAAGATAGGATGCTGAACACTTGGAGATGGTATTGGTTGGCCTTCAAGCAGGTCTGTCAAGCAGAGTCAAGCAAACGGGGCTAGAAAAGTAAGAACAGGAAGAGCAGTAGGGCTTTCTTTTGTGAAGGATGGACGAAAAGCGGGGAATACGTGAATAGCTTAGCGTAGCCACAGGCCCTATGAGGTCCGTTCTCCCGGGCGTAATAAATACTACTACTACTACTACTTCTCCCGCCGCGTGCCCAACCCTCCCCACCCTTCAAGTTGACGCCGCTGACAGCTACAGTACAATGCATCGATGACTGGGATCAGACAGGGGTAGTGCGGTGAGCTGAGCCTAATAGTGGCTAGGAAAGATGAGCTAAGAGCACAAATGGTGAGGTTTGAAATATTTGAAATATTTGAATAAATATTTCAAACAACAAATCCAGCATCGCGGGCTATCAAATATCTCAAATATGACCCCGGATTTGATTTGTTTGATTTGTGGGCAGCGCTGGGAGAGAGGGAGAGGATGTCTTTTATGGTTTTGCTTGCTGTCCCAGGGGATTAGGTGGGCAGTTGATATTCTTGATATTCAATCTTTGTTCCCACTTGTTTCTATATTGGACCCGTTTTTGCCTTAATGCCAACAACCGACGGGTGGAATGCTGACCCGACAAGACGTCCAAAGGCAACAAACAGTTGGGGGCAAAAAGTATGAATACCCCCTATGTGGGTCCCCCTTACTAACCCAATTCAGCACTCGTTTTCTGCTGCCGCTTTCTCTCGTCTTCTTACTCACAACAAATATCTTAACACATCACAGTCATGATGTCTCGAGGAAAGGAGCTTTCGCGTTCATTACGGTCTCGTATTTGCGAGCAACGAAACCAAGGCTAATCTTAGCGTCAGATTATGAAGCATCATCCCAAAAGTCCCCCTCGGCACGATGAAAACCAACTGCCGCGAGGCAAAACGGGGCCCCGATAATATATCCCTTCCTCGGTCAGGCGCGCCTCGAAAGCTCACAGAAGGGCAACGCTATCAGATATATAATACCATCACAACCGATCTACACGTGACGATGAGAGACCTTCTAGATTCCGTTGATAACGCCGTCAAGTTAAGCTCTCTACAGTATCTCCTGCGTGAGATGAACAAGAGAAAGTGGTTACAGAAAAAACGCGTTGCCCTAACGCTCGAGGAGGCTCGCAAGTGACTCGAGTGGGTATACCGCTATGAGCATACAAATTGGAGCCGTGTGAAATGGAGCGATGAGCGTATGATGCGGCGAGGGCAAGGCCTACGCCCTATTTGGACCTTCCTTAGCCCGTGTGAGGCTCTTCGTGTTGGTGACGTTCAGGAAGCTAGGGGGCAAGGCGCCGTTCGGTAGATGTTTTGGGCAGCCTTTGGTCGCAGATCCCGTAGGCTCTTAGTGCCTCTTGTTGGCAATGTCAACGCTGAGGGCATTCGCGACCTCTATGCCTTCGTATTGCCGTGGTTTGTACGGCAAGGGGATATCTTCATGCATGATAACGCCTCGGTGCATAGAGCCTGGATCATTAAGGCTCTGATAGAAGAGCTGGGGATACAGGTGACGGTATGGCCGCTTTATTCGCCTGATTTAAATCCCACAGAGTATATGTGGGCGTTAATGAAGGCTGAGATCTATCGGTTACATCCCGAACTGAATCACGCAGAGGATACAGTCTCAACTCAACACGCATTAGTATTAGCTGCAATGGAGGCTTGGGATAACCTTGAAGACCACATTTTGAACAACCTTTGTGATACAATGCCAAACCGGGTTACAGCTGTAATTGCTGCAGAAGGTTGGTACACAAAGTACTGGTGCCGTTATTAGCTGATATCAATTGATCAGACTTGCAATCTAAAGGCGGCCCCATATGTAACAAGGGCCTGATCCGGCTTGACCGACCCGACCAGTACCGTACCTCAAAGAGTATTCATACTTTTGACCCCCCCCAACTGCATATGCAGATCCCACGCTATTTAATCTGCACTCTGCGTCAATAAATTAACTCTCAGGTCTATGGTTACATTAGATGCCAAGTGGAGGCTTACGCCATCCCGAAATGCCACCAGATTAGTCCATTACAGTGGGATGCAATAAGTTTGAATTCTGGCTGAAGTACCAGCTGTTGTAATCTAGCTTCCGTATATAAAGCTTTAGCTTGATAAAGTAAGCGCTAAGCTGTATCAGGCAAAAGGCTATCCCAATTGGGGTATTGCTACGTGGGAAACTGGTCTCGCCTTGGTTCGTCAGCGAACGTGTACTTGAGTTTGGATTCAAACTTATTGCCCCCCATTGTATCCACCAATCCCAGCGCAATAGCTGGGAGCCAATTGCTTATTGCGCAGGTCCATCCCGCATTGCACGGCACAACCCACAACTTTGATGACCTTGCGTCAATATTTCTAGATTCATCGATTTTGGATCATGCGGAACGTATGGGGAGAGTTTATTCCCGAACATCCATGATATGACACCGCGAACGAACCACAGGGCGCGAATACAGAACGACTCATTCTCGACTGTAGTAAACTGAAAGCCTGATCAATATATGATGGCCCGATTGAGACAGCGTGGTGTGCCGATTGCTCTCCAGGAAACCCGAAGCCGAAGAGCCGAGATATAGGTATTGTGTTCAATGCCTGTCGAGCGCGGTGGACACTTGAGCTGCCAGGGAGGGCGATCCATGGGCCCTCGGGGCCACAATGATGACAATGACTAACCACAACGGCCGCCGATGTGTGGCTCGCGGTGGGTAATCTGGGCTGCAGGCATTCTACAGCGCGCCTACGGGCACAGCAGGGCAGCCCGGCAAGTAAGGTAGTGCTGGGCTCTCTTGGGGGCTGAGTGAGAGTGATCGAGCAAAAATGACTGATTTTTTTTTTGACTCAAATGCTCCAATAGGCGCATATTCGAGAGATCGTGATGGACTAGCTTCGTCTTTTTTTTTTTTTTTGCGCTACCGGCCAAGTTTCCGATCTGAGCCAGACAATTCGTCACTCTAAACGCCTCTGGTGCTATACCAGCTCGTCCAGCCGGCCATTGCCTCTTGTCCCGACGTATCGTCTCAAGTTTCTAGGGGGCGGAAACAGCGCGTAACCTGAAGCCTTCTGCTGTGATACGTTGGGTACGATAACTCTGTCGTGTTGTAGGAGATACGCCTGCTTAGGTTACCCCGGTCCAGTGCACGATTAGCGGCGCCTGTGTTGCGAGGTTTTGTCAAAGCTTATGTCGATCCCAGCTGTCTGCTCTGTGCTGCTATTGCGGGGCAGTCAGGTAAAGCTTTGCATTGTTCCCATGGACTCTGGCTGGTTGCGTCGTGCCTCACAACCTCGTTTCCCTGTGTTTCCCCCCGTTCGTACTCTGTTCTATGTAATTTCTCAAGCGCCTCCTGATTTTTTTCCCGAGCGTGACCTGTCGAGCTTGTTCGTGTTTCAGTAGTAGTGGATTTGGAAGCATGCAATTTGTGATAGACTCCCCCTTACTCCCTCGTGCAACAAGTCAAATCTTGGCGCATCCACAGCTTCCATTCGATCAGGACATATCAAACACACTAAAGTATCACTATCAATACCACGTCCGACTTTCAGCTCATGCCTCGCTTGTTAGTTAGATAGAGATGTTCCAACGGCTGTCCTAGGTCAGGCAAGAGGCCCGTCCCGTTTCCTTGCTGAGAGACCTCGGCTACGATACATGGGCAACGCCATGCAACTCTGGTGACAGATTCAAGGGGTATGCCCGCGTCAAAGCGCGATCTAGCAGGGTCTTCCCTACCTTTCACAGGACGATGATCGAGGGAGGTGAGTGGACCCATGATCTTGGGACGTTAGTGTGACCGCGCTACTGAGAACAGGCCGGCAGATCCGTAGCGCGCCAGGCGACACCTCCACATCCGTCAGTGAATGTGAGTCCGGCGCCCAGCTGGCTGGGTTAGGCTGGCCTATCTCTGGGGTGGGCTTTCGGAGAGGGGGCTCAAGGGTTCAACAAGAAACAAGATGTCGCACACCTGAGCTATATAGAGTTATCGTACCTGAGGGAGGAAGCCAAAGACAAGGCATGCTGCGATGCAGAGCGAGCTATGAATGAATTGGGATTGGGCTTGGTCTCGGGGCTCGACCTCGAGCACCATAAAGGCAGATGCTCCCACATTTCGTTTTCCTCTAATAGAGAGGCTCCCTCCGTCTGCATCTGACCGACCTCGCCCTCGATTCAATAATGAACACGCAGCAACTCGCCGCGGGTACTGCAGAGAGACTAGAAAGAGTCGACAAAGAATACTCTTTCATCGAAGCCCTTGCTCTTGGACCCCGGGAGTCTTTTTCCTTGGTATCCAATGAAGCGCTTGGCCTCCCTTCGTCTCCCAGCACCCCGTCTCTGCCCATCGTGCCCATCTCGCCTCCTGCTCGGTCCAAGATTCCTCCTCGCCAGCGTCCTCAGCCCGTCACTGCTCAGGCCTACATCCCTCCAAGCACTCCTCAGAGCTCCCTGCCTCGTCCCAATACTATCCAGCACCACCAGCTGGAACCAAGCCTGGTACCTCGATCGCTCACTTCCAAGAGCAACATCATGGCTAACACCACAAAGGCTCAGGCAGCATGCCTTGAGCTGTGCCACAAGACGACGGGTCTCGGCGACTGCATCTCGGTCCGCATGCTTGAGTATCTGACCCTGGTCACCAAGCAGCCTCACGGCCTCGGTGTCCTAGCCCACGACTTCCTCGACACATGCGAAATCCTCTTCTCCATCGAGGCTGGCCTCGGCGAGTGCATCCGCAACCAGCAGTCATTCCCCCCCGATGTCATCTCGGAGTTGAGCAAGAACTTCCGCGTTACCCAGGCTGACTTCCAGTTTCTTGATCAGATGCTGGGCCGGTTTTTAGAGAACGAGCGCAAGGGTGCCATGGGCCGTATGCGCCGCGGATGGGGTCGCATCTTTGGTGACAACGACATTGAGAAAATGATCACAGCACTTGGACGCACACGCGAGAGTCTCCGCATGAGCGCTCTCATGTTCCAGTGGAGCCTGGGCAATGAGAAGATTGAGAATGAGCTTGGCATCGGCTACACTGGCCTCGCTGCCGCTCTAGACCGCATGGATACACGCGCTGGGGTTTCGCCCAGGTCAAAGGTCTCAGATGCTGGTGGCTCACAGTACCGACCCTCTTCAACATCACAATATCGCGGTGTTGAAGGCCACGGGCTGCACATAGGTCAGCAGCCCCCATTGCCGCCTCTGCCCTGGACTGAGAGGTCCTTGTCTATGAACCAGGAGCCTTTGAGCCCAGGCCTTCCCGACATGCGTTCATGTGGTGGTCACACTGCCAACACTGTCAGCTCTGTCCACTCCACCAAGCGATACCACTCCGGAACTACAGTAACCTTTGATCGTATGAGCACCTTCGACGAGGGCCACGAGACTCGTTCGCACCATACCGCCATATCAGATAGCGAAGCGTCCCTCGAAGAGCTTGCTGGCTTGGATCTCAACGGTGGAACAAAGGTGGTGCGACTCAAGGCTGATCCTTTCAATATGACTCGATGGAACCCACGAAACACTGCCGGTGCTGATGCTGCCAACCTCAAGACGTCCCTCATCTCAGCTGTCCACGGTAAGAACCACAAGCTCATCGAGCAACTCCTGGACCGTGGCGTCTCACCCAACACTGGCCCCGATCGTCTCGCACTCAAGGAGGCCGTTCTCAACAGCGACACTGAAGCTGTTCGCCTGCTTCTGCTCTTTGGCGCTGACCCCAACGGCACCGATCGTGATGGTGTTACTCCTCTCTTCGCCGCTGTTGAGAGGTCATTTCTTGCTGGTGCTGTCACTCTCCTCAAGTACGGCGCCGACCCCAACTTCACCGTTCGTTCCAATAACGAAACAGCCCTTGCTGCGGCTGCCATTGCCAACAAGGTCAACTTTGCTCACTTGCTCCTCATCTATGGAGGTGACCCCAACCAGCTCACTGCCACTGGAGAGACCCTCCTCAGCAGCGCTATCAACAAGAAGGCGCCTAAGAAGTTCATCGACCTCATTCTCGACTATGGCGCCGATCCCGATGGCAAGAGTCGCGAAGGCAAGACTGCTCTTTTTGAGGCGATCCAGAACTCCCGTGTCGATATCGTCACTAGCCTTCTCGACCACGGTGCTAACCCTAATCTGCCCGGGCCCAAACACATGCTCTGGCCTGCCTCATACCAGGCTGCGTGCTTGCAAGTCCTCCTCGCCCACGGTGCCGACCCTAAGAAGGCTCCTGGTATTATGGAACTTGCTGTCAGTGTCAACAACATTGAGTCAGTCAAGATCCTGCTCAACGCCAAAGTGGATCCCAACATCAAGAAGGATGGTGTCTACACGCCTCTGTGCACGTCCATTCGTGACAACCGAGCTGACATCTTCCACCTGTTGTTGGCCAACAAGGCGGACCCCAATGTCCCCGCCAGCGAGTACCCGGCCTTCAAGTGTATCACTCACAACCGTCTGCAGTACCTCCCTGCGCTGGTTGAGGCCGGTGCCAACCTGAACTCGCCCAAGGGTATCGTCGAGACAGCCGTCGCTGCTAACAACATGGAGGCTGTGACCTGGCTCTTGGACCAGGGCATGAACCCAAACGACAAGAACCGCAAGGGTCACTCACCACTGACGACTGCTATCCGGGAGAACCGAGTTGAGATGGTCGATCTTCTCCTCAGCCGCGGCGCTGAACCCAACGTCCGAGGCCAGGACTGGCCCGTCTGCATGGCTGTCCGCAACCCTCCCGTGCTTGAGCGCATCCTCGCTGTGCTTGCTGAGCCGCGTGCCTTCAAGGGTGTTGTGGAGAGGGCCGTTGTTGCAAACCAGCTCGAATCCGTCAAGCTGCTACTTGCCGCCGGTGTCTCCGTCGAGGACAAGAACGGTGGTGTCTTCTCGCCTCTCACATCCGCCATCCGTGAAGATCACAAGGGGATTGTTCACTTCCTCATCAACGAGGGTGGTGCTGATATCAACGCCCCCGGTGAGCATCTTCCCGTCGTCAAGGCTCTCCGAAGATATAACGGCGACTCTACGATGCTCGAGTTCCTCCTGGGGCATGGCGCCGACCCCAATAAGCTCTACCGTGGCTGGAACGGTGCCATGCAAGCTGTCGAGAACGGCGATGAGCAGATCCTCCGCCTGCTCGGTGAGAAGGCTGGCTTCGATCTCGAGGTCAAGGACGAGCTCGGCCGAACCGTTCCTGAAATTGCTGCCTCAAGAGGCTGGGAAGAGGCCGTCGAGATTCTCGAGCGCTACGCTGTTACAAAAGCCGCTTAATTTCTATTAGACCACGGTACACTATTGTAAGATAGGCTTCTGGCATTAGCTGTGAACTTATTAGCCATCGATGTTAGTGGTGCGAGGCCTCAAGACGCAACTTGACCACTACAAGAGGCGCTACGCGGATCTGATCTGTAACTGTATATCTTACTCAGGGAACAGAACTCATCAACTTAGGGACATGCGCTTGCGAGGTTGGCTCTGTGAGTAACATGGTGCGGTTCAAGTCCAGTTAAGCAAACGAAATTGCTAAACGTTTGCTCTTTAAAAGATGGGAACTTACTGTTGATTCAATCTTAGTTGGCATCCATACCGTTTGATTTTGGCGGTAGTAAGATTCGAAAAGGGTAAATAATTAGGTAATCCTTCGTATCATTCCCTTCAAAGAGTGATGCACGACTTCTGCAGGTTCGTCTCTGAAGCTATAAACCATGACGAAGATCCATCTGTCGAGAGAGGAAGGCTGGCGAGGAATTATCCCGTCTAACTGAAACATGCGAAAGGTGCAGCGGGTAGGTAGCATTGCGCTTGGCGCGCTCCAAAGAACCACTCAGATCCCGTCTAAAAATAGCAATGATCAGCCATTGTCAAGGAAGGCAAGATGACACGGCAGATGACATCTGCCGAAAATTGAGAAGTTATCCTGTGGCAGCTGCTGGAGGCACATAATACCTAATAATTCTCCAAGCGCGGCAAGTTGCCTATCAAAGCGCCGTATCTGACCTGCTGATCATGTAATCGTGCGGGGCTACGAGGCTAGTCAAGGGGTTTGGTAGTCGAAGTAAAACTGGAATGATTTCGGTAGAAACCATTGATCTCCATGATTGTCGAAGGCAATCTTCTTGGGTGGCGCACAGCTGAAGCAATACTTGGCTGGTCACTAACGGGCGTAAAGACAAATTGAAGGGGGACTCAAGATAATAGTTACCATGACAAAGCCCTAAGACTGGTGGAAAGTTACCCTAAGTTATCGTAGATCTTAGCAAAACAAGTGTTATGAAGTAAAACCAAACTCATAAGTAGAGGTTCATTTGCTCAGCTAAATGTTTTTGGATGCTGTGAGTAGTCCCTCTCGTGTCAACATGCAAGGATCCGCGTAGCCAAGAATAAGCAACTTGCTCTTGAGATGGCTTATTTGGCCAATCTGTCAGGGAGATGGTCATGCATTATCGAAAGAAACGGGCTATACGAGGTGCCTTGCTACCAGCTCAAGACTGATTACAAAGACTCCATATGATTATTGTCATGCGGTAGATGAGGTTATAAAAAGCATCGAAGGTGACCTTGTCTTTCCCTTCTTCACATCGCTCAAACCTCACATCATTTCGCCCTATAACTTGATCGAAACGGGAATCATCTTATACATAGCCCCAAGTTACCATTCCTCCACTCACAATGAAATTCCTCGCCCTTCTTGTATCAGCCTGCAGCTGTCTCCTTCGGCGCACCGGCGATTGATGCACCCGCGGCCGACACCATCCTCTACTCAGCTGGAACCTACCGTTATTTGGTGCAAAGCGGCAAAGCCATCTGGGATCCACAGGATCAGCTTCTCTTTATCAAGAACGGCAAAGCCGCAGACGAGACGACCACGATTGTGACCTTTGTGTTCGACCAAAGCACTCGTGGCAACACCTGCGAGCTTCTCTTTGAACTCTGGGACCGAGATGTGATCACTTGAACTAAGACTCTTGATGTATTCACTTACTCGGATCCTCCAACTGGTCCTGGAGCATTCTCCACTGCTGATGCTACTAAGTGGGTTTATACCAAGAGCAGAGACAACCACGCCGGCCGTATCAAATTGACTAAGCCTGGAAATGCTACGTGGGTACAGTCATACCAGGGGTGGCCGACAATCCCCTGTCCAGCTGGGAAACTCATTAGAGTAGAGTATGTGGGTGTTGGCGACCATGTTCAGGTTCGCTGGGATACTGGTGTCACTGGACCGCGGTTTAGAGTTCTTGACTAAAAAGTAGCACGCTCCTCGTGGGGGATTGATGAAAGGCAGAGAGGATCTGGGAAGAGATAGCCTATGGTCAATGAGATTGATGACAGTGTGCGTAAGGTATTCCCAATCAAAAAGAAAGACTGTCCAAAAAGCCACCTATTTCCATAGGAATATCGAAGCTGAAAGATCGTTGTAAATCTTCGGGAGTGATAATCATTCGTATCAACGTATGTCAGCAAGCTTGCAAGTAACTTGATCGGAAGCAATGACTTATCTTCAGCCGCGAAGGCGGCATCCCCAACATCCTTCTCATTTTCCTCTTGAAAGTACCGTCTCCATGTCCACAGGCAGTCGTACACTACACTCATACTCATTCTTTTCTTTACTTGCCGTAGGCGTAGGTCGCCGATAGTAACACCGCCGACAACGGTTGTGTCAGGTAGCGCGCAAAAGAAGCCAATAACGTCCCCGATTCTGGCAGGCAAATCGTTGTTTACAACGCTAATCTTTCGTAGAGCAGCAATGGCAGCTTCGAGGATCCTAGTACCAGCACTAACATCGATAATGGAGCGAAAATAGGCTATTTTAAATAGCCGTTCATCAGGATCTTCAGAATTACAAAGGCCGCGCAAGTAAAGACTTGGTAACAGAAAAAGGGGCAATAATCACAGAACCCAGTTCTCTGTGTGTCGTTATCGATGCTTAGCTCGACGAGCCGTTGTGCTGTGAGATAGAGCGTGATGATTCGGTCCTTGTAGCCTTCTGTGGTGACATCATCAAGGAGGTAAAAGGCGCGCAGATGCAGCTTGGCCGCTGTGAGGTACCACATGTTCAGTGCTGGGTTATGTTAACTTTTATAGGTAAAAAATAAAGTAGTTCAAGGCCAAGACTATACCATTCTCAGGGCCACATGCGCGCTCCAAATCGGCCATCTCCATGTTCAGCAGACGGTACAGCGTCAGCCTCTCATCCGCACGAGCATCATCCTTACCTTCAGGTACATGGCACTCGAGGGAGGAAGATACTCTTAATCTGAACTGCTCTATCCGACGACGGTAAGCAAATGAGAACCCTATGGCGGCAGAATCCGATAAATCTGCCGTTTGAGCCACTGATAGAGGGCCACCGTGCATCTGGATAAATATGGGAAGACCACACCCCACACTCACACTGAACATCACTATTTAGCAATTTGTCGCCTGGTGTGAACGGTCATGGGATCCACGGCTTGACTGACCTTTGCGCCACAACGTTACAAGCCTCCCAGGTCCGCACCCACTCAGCAAACTCCAAGGGACCCAGTTTGATGGGAACTTTGGCAAAATCTTGCGCACTGAGAGCATGATGAAGACCTATCTGTGTCCCTATTTGTAACATGGTTCCAACGAGCATGAAAGTTGGGTCTGCTGTGCTGCTGCTCGTCGGGAAGGGCCAGGTGCAGAGGAGTACCAGGGCTTGGACTGTTGTTACCATCCACAACCCCTCTTTCGCCACCACCCCTCTTTCGCCAGGCAAAATAAAAAAAGCTCCACCAAAACTCACCAACTTCACTTACATGAAAGTCAGCCTAAATGGATAGCTACTCAAAAGAAATTACCTCTATTGATCATAAAAATGATTGGATGTTATGATTCTGACCTTATAAGGCTGTGCGGGGTACGCGATCTATGCGTGCTGTGCTATGGAAATGTCGTCAGTTTAATCACTAAATTCCTCACCGCTCTTTGCCTTGTTTTTTGGTCTTTATCTTTGACAACGACATGAAAATGCCTGGGTCAAGACTTCGATGGAAATACACTGAGGACGACATGG
>JABEEM010002308.1:0-26515 GCA_013363185.1 Fusarium secorum | reverse complement strand
AGCGTTAAACTGCAGGTGAAGGTGAGAGGTGAGGGTGAGGGTGCGATGACCCTCAATGTCAAGCAGCAAGATGCTGCGAATGTCGTCTGGGCAGCCGAAGCTGCAGAAGTCGGTGGTACGGGAAGTCGAGGGGCACAGAGGCCGGAATGTCGCAGGCTCGCGAAGCCGAAATGTCGAGGTGAGAAGAAGTCGTAGATAAGACAAATGAAATGGAGCCCGGAGGCGATGTCAAGAGCTCGCGAAGCTCAGTGCCGTTGAAAACACTTGTCACGAAGAAAGGTCAACTCTCTGAATCCCTTTCTTCCAGCAGCTGTTAGGGTCCCGCTAGTCCCGCAGCTGCTTTTGTTGCCAATTTGGCCTATAAAAATTTTCTGCCCTAGCAGAACGCTAACAGCGGGTGCCAAGGAAAATTTTTTACAGGAGAGAGTTGCCTATGAGGGTTATACCTTTTTGAAACCTACACTACCGGGTAGTCTAGTCAAGTGGTCCGGTAAAGCAACAGTTCATGCTCGATATTTATCTAAACACCAAAGACATCTAGCAAAGCTGGATATTCTAATCATCATTTGCAGAATTCTACTGGCTCTCTCACGAGTCACCACAAAATATAAAGATATCATGCTTACATATCACCTTGCAACGTCATAATCCGGTTTATCCGATCTAACCGCCATCAGCTGAATACCCTTCCCTTCTTACATCGGCCAACCAGAATACGCGTCCTGGCGAACTAAGTAGTTTACAGCGGAATCATGAATTTTGGACAGCCGCTATTTAAGCCGCATAGCAACCATTCGCCCATGCCTCCGAGGTTCGGAAAGCAATACCGCTGCCCGACTTTCGAGTCACTAAGCAAAATTTCCAAGGCCTGTCAACAGCGCCCTTCACATGATTTCCACAAACATCGACTCTCCCTCCGTTCGAACATGAGATGTTTCGTGTTTCATGGTAATCAAAGGCAAACATGTCGACCGATGAATGGCTGGATCGGGTGATGCTCATAGAGCAGGCTGTCGCCAAGTGCCGCGGAGATGTTGCGCACGCTCAATCGGCGCAGAATGAGGAGGAATTGCGGGCGGTTATCACCACCATGTGTCATGATATCATCGGGATAATCGGAAGACCACAGGTCGAGAGATCGTTACAAGCATGGTCTGAAGTATATCCAGAGCAAGAGGGCACCAGGTTGATAGAGAAGACGAGCATATACCGCCATTTGGTCAGTGCTCAGGCCCCACATACAGAGTCTCTCATGCTAATGAGCTTTATAGCAACAAAAGAATGCGCCTTGGGTTCCTACATCTGAGCAGGATGACATAAGACCCGAGAATCAAGCTGTGTCATTGAGGCCGACACCTGGGACTTCATCTTCGCCTCCATCGGTACAAGAAATGGACGTCCAGAACAGGGCGGAAAGACTTCGGGATGCCCTCTGCCTACCACCTATCCGTCGGGCCTCTGCAGACAATATCAACCTATCGCATCCGAGATATATATCTCACTTACCACCAAGCCATCAAAGAACACCACAAGATGGTTACTATTCCCCCTTCACGACTTCTCCGACAACCCGAAGCAACCGTTCAGAGTCACCGAGGGTTCTTCCCCCAATCATATCATTTGGCGACGACATAGCCGAGTCGCCTGTCTTTCATACTCCCCAGAGCAGCCGACGAGCAAGCCAGGTATCATACCCAGCCTCAGATAAAAGTATCGACCCATTCCAGCCTATCCACTATGATCCAAATCCTCACGAGAAGGCTGCGCCGAGTTCACAATCGCATCCCACTAACAACATGACAACTCATGGCGGCGTGGATCAGAATAGCGGTACGTGTCGGATACCGAGTGACAAAAAGGCTGGCACCACATTCCATGAGATTCCCACTTCATTAGCAGAGTATCTTGAGAGGATCCTTGCTGCAGGGGACATGCCGTTTACTCTGGCTGGTTTCAGAGACAGAGATAATTATTACAACTGTCCGTTCTGTAGCGAGAATGGGAAGAGGAATTATAAAAGGTCAGGACCTTTTGCGGACCATTTAGTCAGACACTGGAAATCACTACAGACATAGTAGCAGGACGGACGTAGTCTTGTTGTCGAAGAAGAAATGATTACTCCACTCATAATATTGGCTATTTACATAAACATCTACTCATAACTATCCTCCAATCCGCAGAAGAGAAAGTTTACTCGCATGCGTAAGTCTAAATCTTAGGACGATTAAGCAAGATCTTGCCATTCTTGTCATACCAAATCTTCCTCGCCTTAACCTGTCGAAGATAATCCTTTCCAGAAGTATGCGCATCAGCAAAGAAAAGCCACCACTGTCCCTTGTACTCAACAATACTTCCATGAGTAGTCCACCCATCAACAGGGTCGAGAATCTTGCCCTGGTAGGTATAAGGACCGTATATGTTCTTCGAAGTAGCGTAGACGAGGAAGTGGGTGTCGCCGGTGGAGTACATGAGGTAGTACAGCTTGCCGCGCTTGTGAACCCAGGGACCTTCGAAGAATCGACGGTTGTTGTCCTCAGCTTGAAGAGGCTTGCCTGTCTCGGGGGCGAGAATGACGAGATCGCGTGGTGTTTCGGTGATCTTGTGCATGTCCTTGCTGAGCTTGGCGATCTGAGGAGATAGAGCGTTGGTGCCGTTGGGAGCAGCCTTGTCGCCGATCCACGACTCGTTAAAGTTCTTCTTATCCTGCCAGGCTTGGAGCTGGCCGCCCCAGATACCGCCCCAGATGAGGTAGGCCTCGTTGTTAGTATCGACATAGCTAGCTGGATCGATACTGTATGTGCCGGGGATCCAGCTCTTGTCGGCCTTGAAAGGGCCGCTGGGCTTGTTGGAGACGGCAACTCCAATTCTGAAGATCTCATCCTTGTCCTTGGCGGGGAAGTAGAGATAATATTTGCCGTTCTTGTAAGCTGCATCAGGAGCCCACATCTGCTGCTTTGCCCATGGAACGTCGTCGACTGAGAGGGCGACGCCGTGGTCAATGACGGGGTCTTTTCCGTAGATGCTCTTCATGGAGTAGGTATGATAGTCTCTCATGGCGTATTGAGCGCCTCCTGTGCCGTTGACGACATTGGCTTCGATGTCGTGAGATGGGTAAACCCACAGCTTGCCTTCGAAAACATGAGCCGAGGGATCCGCGGACCAGAGGTCGGTGATCAGAGGAGGAATATCATTAGTGTCTTGAGCAGCGCATTTGCTGGTCAAAGACAGCAGCAATGCTGAGGACAGAAACTTGAGCTGCATCGTAGCGAACTGGAGAACCTAATGCTTAATTGACAAGATTGAACAAGAGCCTGATGAGTCAAATTATCGTGGATCGTGGCCGACTCTTTTATACCCAGTTTTCTGGCTACTATACCAACTGCCGTGATGATGACCTCAACTAAGTGTGTCCCCTTGATAAATCAGCCTATTCCCTTGCGGGGTATCCTCTTGGCACAGGATTGGCCCGCCGGATAAAACAAGTTCAATAGAGTTTACTGGATGTTTTCTATATAAACTCTTTGTCATGCTGCACCGCGCCCTTAACTAAGCAGCTGGGGGCGACAAAACACACCGCCAAGCGTAAGCAGAATACGACGCCCGACACGGTAAGATTTGTGCCTAAATGGAACTTCTATTACCCAGAATTATCCGTGTAGTATTTTGTTGATGTTAGTGAGAAAATAGTCTATTCGAGTTTATACTTGCCAGGGGATCGTCAGGAATATAGACCTTTTCGGAATTCAGTGCATGCTTGGTCGTGTCATGGACTGGTGCGCTTAGCATGGAGCCCCGCAGAGTACCAGATTACCGGTCCATTCAGCTTACATACAAGCAGGGCATGGCCGCGGTGCGCGATGCTACCTCATTGAATCTAATCTTGCCTCCCATGTTTGCGTAATGCATCTAGAATCTTAGATACATTGGACCCTGGGAGAATAAAAAGTCAAGATCATGAGGTTTCACGGTAAAGGGCCGTTTATGAAGGTGATGCCCTGCGAGATGCACCGAAAGATCCGGCCGTACTATCCGGTTGCCGATTGATGCCATGTGAAACGTTCATCGAGTCTTAGCGTCAACGATTCAAGATGTAGTGGACCTGGGGCAAATGCTCCGAAACCTGGTATCGTATTCGCCCCAGGTTCGATAGCTAAGGCACAGCCTGCGGCGATTGCTTCTCTGTCGGCAAAATTACAGGTATTGTAGTTACACAAGAATTCATTGGGGGCCAACGTGGATAATGGCAATATACATGATACAACATGTAGCCATAAGGGACATCTTTAGGCAACCAACCAACATGACGACGCCTGAGGTATCAACACGAACTTGATGAGCTGATTCTTTGCGGCAAAATGGAATACGCATGCGACAATCCAGACCCTATCAACCCGGGCCTAAATAGCCTCAAAGATGACATACACAAGTCGTCATATGCGTCGTCCTGGCCGCAAACCGGCTCTATACTATTATATCCAGTTCGGTTCGAGACACTCCTCCCAGACCTAGACTCGCCAGTACCGCTTCATATCAGCCTCAATTGTTCCAACGAAGCAAAGAAGATGAAGCACAACTCAAACAACTACGTGCGCGCCACTCCCGGGACTGGAACCAGATAGACGCGCAAGCCTTTGAGGATATCATAGACAGAGACGATGCTAGGAGGGATGCAGCTAGAGAACCCCTGAGGCTTATCATATACAGCGGCTTCGAGCATCCCAACCTTCCTCCTCTGCCACCTCCTCTTTAAAAGTTTGCACTGCCATTCTATCCCCGGCGCGCAGACAGATTGGAGACCTCTGATGGAGATGGCTTTGAAACACGGAGCTGATATCAATGCAAGGACCTACTCGGGCGGTACAGCGCTGTCGAGGGCTGTTGACTACAAAAATTGGGAAATTGTTGAGTTTCTCATTGAGGAGGGTGCCGACCGGTTCGTCAAGAGTCCTGCTTCAAAGCACGACTCTTTCGATTCAGCGCTGAAATTTGAGGATCAGCCTTGGCAGAGGAGAAAGGAGGTGAAGGAATATCTGAAAGGGTTGATGAGTGGATCAAAACTGGAGATTGGAGGAGAAGCCCTAGAGGAGGCGAGGAAGAATCCACTGGTGCGGATCATCGAGAAAGTGAAGAGTAGAGACGCGGCCAGGCTAGACTAGACAGTGCATAAATCGTTGGTTTGGTGTATGCATTGATCTTCTTTACATACAGTACAGCGCCTGTTCAATTATGATATTATTGAAAACTAACAAGGGAACCTATTGGCCATGGAGATGGTATTTGCTCGAGCAGAAAGCCAATGAAACCGTGACTGTTTGCCAGCTTCCTCAAATAGCAGTTTCAGCCTTAGCAGACCCGCAGCTTCGGACGATCTACGTTTGTTTGATCTTAGTGTAACGCATTTTAATGGATCTAGACCTTCGGGCCGCCTCCGACTCGAAATTGGTTGGCCAGTAGTACCTAGCACTACCAAGCTCACACTAAGAAACTGCACACATTCACTAGCAGCTCATAACGCATGAAAGTACTGATCTGTACCTGCGGGGCTCCCATCGGTGGCTTCGATAAGGATAAAGCTCAATCTCTTCCCCTGTAAGACCTAACTAATAAATAGTCCTCGCCACCTAATTTCTACGCAGTAAATTTCTTCTCATCCTCACTGCCCTTTTCCCGATCGTGACAATGGCCGACGATTCATCCAAATCGTCGACAGACCCTTCCGCCGCCGCCGGTCCCTCGAAAGAAGCGAACAAACTACTCCCCGAAGAAACAGAACTCGACCAAGATGGCTTCCACAACGATCACCAAGACCACCTGGACATGCAGCGCCTCGGCAAGAAACAGCAGTTTAAACGAACGTTTTCGCTGTGGTCTTCAATTGGATTCGTGGCTATTTACATGGCGACGTGGGAATTCGTGCTGATTTCGCTTGCGCCGGGGTTTACCAACGGTGGATATGCTGGTGTTTTCTGGTGTTTTGTCACTACCACCACGGCGTACTCTGCTGTTGTTGCTAGTTTGGCGGAGATGGCTTCTATGGCGCCTACTTCGGGTGGGCAATATCACTGGGTTAGCGAATTCTCACCGCCAAAGTACCAGAAGGTTCTGTCTTATGCTTCCGGGTGGATGACGACGCTGGGATGGCTGGCTAGTTTTGCGAGCAGTTGCTATACTATCGCTTTTCAGGTCCAGGCTTGTATCAACGTTACGAAGCCTGATTTTGCGTTTACAACCTGGCAGATTGCGCTGATTATGTGGGCCGTTATCATTGTCACCATCGCGTTCAATACTTGGGGTACTGCTTTCTTTCCGCAGCTCGAGACAGCAAGTCTGATTGGTCATGTTTTGGGATTTTTCGCGGTCATGATCCCTCTATGGGTCCTTTGCGAGAAAAATGATGCGCACGACGTGTTTTTGCAGTTTACGGACCAGAGCGGGTGGGATAACATGGGCTTCGCCTACATTTCATCTCAGATCTACGTTCTCTGGTGCTGCTTCGGTTCAGACAGTATCGTCCATCTGTCAGAAGAAGTCAAGAACGCGTCGATCGTTGTACCAAGGGCGATCTGGTGGTCCTATGTTGGTAACGTCTTTTTTGGGTTCATCATGCTCATCACCATGCTTTTCTGCATTGGCCCTCTTGACGCTATCATCGAGGCAGACTGGCCCTTCATAGCTCTCTTCGATCGCACCGGATCTCAAGGCCTGAACTTGTTCTTCAATGTCATCTTGTGGCTTTTGGTCTACCTCGGCAACATCACGACTCTTGCGACTTGTGCTCGCGAGACATGGGCGTTTGCCAGAGATAAGGGTCTTCCAGGTTCTCAATGGATTGGCCATATGTAAGTTTTCCCTTCAACATTGCATATCTTCTGCTAACAGTTGACTAGGGACAAGAAATGGCACCTGCCCTTCAACGCGGTCTACCTCATGTCCATCGGTGCTGCTCTTCTGAGCCTCATCCAAATCGGCTCCGACGTCGCCTTCACTGTCTTGGTCTCGCTTTCAACATTAGGCATCATGAGCACTTACCTCCTCAGCATTGGCTGTGTACTCCTCAAGCGCATCAGAGGTGAACAGCTGCCTTCCGCTCGGTGGAGCCTGGGTCGCTTTGGGCTGGCGATCAACGCGTTTTCAGTACTTTACAGCTTGTTCATTGTCATTCTCTGCTGCTTTCCATTAACTCTGCCCGTTGATACTGCTTCAGCGAACTGGGCACCTTTGATATGGGCCGGCGTCATCCTCATCGCTGCCGTTGCATATCTTACGCACGGCAAGAGGTCGTACACTCCTCCGGTGAATTTTGTAGAGGGTTTCAAGTTGCAGGGAGTTGGTCTCCAAAGGTCGTCGTAGGAAATGCGGAAAAAGAATAAGAATTCGTATTAAAGCTTAGTATTAGACGCCTAATTTCTTTAGTCTGACATTCTGAATCCGTTCATTAAAGAGTCCAGAAACTCCACATTTTCTGCATTTTCCCAGTATTCTGCCTCCTTTCTTGATGTCCTCTCGGTTGCACTCTTGTCCCCCAGCATGTCCTCGAGTGCCAGCCGCTAGTTTTCACCTTGCCGATGGCATGGCTGATCGATTCTCAAGTTTTGAGTCTCGCAGCTTCGTATACTAAGTTTCTGCCATCGCCCGCTGTGGTACTCGTGTCGGCTCCGTGGTCAGCGACGTATGGGAAGACTGTTGATTATTACAATTGACCGATCAAAATAGAGGGGCTCTTCCATTATCATCCCCTTATCTCGCCTAGATGGCGCTGTAGATCAAGGACACTTTCAGCATTTAATAAATTAGAAACCTCTTAACAAGAGATATACGGCGAGGCTGGTACATCCCCGTCAGGGATGTTGAGGATGTTGCGGGGTGGAGGTGTCGGTTCCTATAAGCCAGTTACTCTGTGACATGGTGTTGAATTAACTGACTTTGACTGAAGTTTCAACCGTAGCCTCGCCATTACACTCTACAGAGTGCTTAAAGATTCAGTGTTAATCAAGACGTCTCAATTACGATCAATGCCAGTCAGTGACTGGGAGACCAACGTCTTCTGTGGATCACGCAGTAAATACTACAGAGTGTTTGGAGATTCAGTGACAACTGAGATATTCATATACTCAAGCCCAGCGTTGCTAAGTTCTACCATCCTCTCCTACAGAATACCGACAAACGTGCTGCCCTCCACAAATCACAACAAAGATTGCCGATTTCGCATTGTTGGTTGTTCATCTCGTTACGATGACCATTGAGATTGCCCGTGCGACTTACAACGAGAAAGACGCGATAGAAAAGTTCATGATCAGCGTCCTTGGTGACGGAAACGCAACTGTCAAGGTAAGACGATTTCTGTTGATGGTCCAGAGGCGCAAGGAGGCTGATGATACAGTGGAAACACGGCAAGTACCATTGCACCGTCCCAAGGCATCTCACCGAGGTGAGTAAAATTCCTAAGTCGCTTGCAGGTCTGGACTTTTTTTCTAACAGTGAAAGGCCGAAAAATAAAAGATGGGGGAAACGGTGAACGTGGAGCACTATGAACAAACTGAGAGTTCTGGTACTAGGTAGATTGTCTATCACGTACATGTAACCAAGCGTATAAGGCGGTTACTAGGTGGGGATGTTTGAGTCCGTTGAAGCGCTTGAGCATCTCCCACTCCTCCTGGAATTTTGACTCGTTGTCATGGCCCATGTTGTGAAGGGTCTTGATTGCAAATTTTGTACAATCAAGGTTGACCTTTTGTTTGCTCTATCAGTTGCCCTCACCTGGAAAAGGTTGTTCAAAGTTCATTACTCACACTCTTCAATAGCTGTTGATAGACATGTGACGTTGGTTGAATGCCGACTCGTGTCCCCCTCCAAAAACTCCCATATTATCTAAAACGCCATCACGGAGCTCGACTGGTCTTTTGCGAGAACGACGCCATGGTTTGCAGACGCCTTTAGGTAGGTAGTGCTCTTTTAAAGGCTCATCCACTTTTTGGCTGAAATATGGTATATCAATTCTCCATTGATACGATTCAAAGTATTCTTTCTCTGAAGCTTTCCAGCCTTTGAAGCATGTGAGGGGCAGATTTGGTCTGTTTAGAGGGTAGACTGTATTGTTTTCAATCCTGACAGGCATCTGTTGGTCGTTGAACTCTATCTACAAAATGCCGAGTATCACCACAGCGTTCTCCGGGTCTCAGGAGTTGATGGACGTGTTCATTTCGGAGATTGGCCCGAATGTGCATTATCTATGTTAAGCTGAAGTGCGGTCTACTAGTCCTTTATTATTATAAATTAACATCTTCTTTTAAGGTTTTATGACCTCTAAAATACGTACACTGTAGGCAAACTAGGTCCAGCTAGACGATAGACTGGGTTATTCTCTATCCTAATGGGCAGTTTTGGTCGTCTAATTCAGTCCTTGCAGAATACCAGGTACCACCGCTGCCCTGCTGTAGTAGAAGCAGTGTAGAAAACTTACCAGTGCGCTGAGAGTTGCAATATCAGACTCTGGCGTCACTGGCATGATGATCTGGCATGATGAACAGAAGGTTCCTGCATCAGCGTCAGAAGATTCCAGAATCACTAACGGAAGTGTCTAGCATCACTAACATCCAGCATCGACATCAAAGTGTTCAGGATCACTGACAGAAGGGTCTAGCGGCGACTGGGGTGTTTGTATTCACCTCGACTGCAGCCTTGTGTTCCAAACATTGATCAAAGCAACCTCCATTATTCTAAACACCTGTCACGCTTGTCTTCTCTGTTTCAACTGCAAATTGCTACCCTCTTACTACAATGGTAATCGAAATTATCCGTGCATCCTCAACGCAAAAAAGCTCCCTGGAGACGTTTTTAGCCACCATCTTTGAATAACGAAGTGTGTCAGTCGAGGTACAGTATTTCCATCTTGTGTCCAAGAGGTATAGAAACATTGATTATATTTACAGTGGAATCGGGGTAAGTTCCATTGCAAGCTTCCAAGACCCCTTACTGAGGTTAGTAAGCTATAAGCTGGTAGTGATTCCCATCTGATATAAGAAGAATGAAAAGAATAGGATGGAGGACATCGCGGAGATAGACATTCTATGATGATGTGGCCGCAAACATCAATAGCGACAACTAATACTTCAACTCAACTTCTACCTGAGTAGACGCTGCAGATCTCAAGTCTTTCACTAGTGACTTCTATGCGACGTTGGGAAGTGCGTCTACTCATAAGTATTCAGCAGTGGTATCAGCTATTTTACAAAGTAAAACCATAATCACTTATACATTTTAGACTAAATGTTTATTGTAGAATTCACTTACATATCTATCGCTAGTATATACATTTTATTATTACTACTTTTGTTAATTTCGCCTTTCAGTACTATACATAATTACTATACTCTGAGTAGATAGGTTAAGTATAAGTAATCTAGAACCTAAAAATACTTATAGATTGTTTATTCTTAGTTATAGTATAGGCAGTAGTTAATTATCCTTGTCCCTTTCTGTAGATTCTTATTGCCTCCTGGAGATGCTTTCTCTTTGAAGTTACCTCTCAGAATGCCAATTCTACATGGGCACATTTTGAGTTGCACATCCATTTCTGATAGTGCTCTTTCGCGAAAAATAAGCTGTTACACACTATTCGCCTAACTATTCATGCGGCGCTTTTCAACCGCCTGTCACCCGTTACACTATTGCACAACGTTATTGTGTCTCAACACAGCCATGGTCTAGGGGTTATCGCCCTAAAGACAAGAGGGCGTAGAATCCAGGTTGTATTCCAAACACAGCTCCATCAGGAAAGGTAATAAACGACAATTTCCTCCGCCAGGCCACCTTACATCTTTTGATCAGACCGTCATCTTCTTTTTAGCACCTCGGATAAAGATGAACTGGGCAAATGATCAAGCAATATGCTGCGAAAACGGAATGAGCAGAGTATTTAAATATCATGAGAGACCAACCAGCGTCGTACGAGTGTTCTCAGACAGAAGGGTTCGTATTCTACAATGGAATCAGCTGCAGCTTACCAACAGTATTTCAGAAGCCTTTGGTGTGGACAATGACTAATGAAAGTGATTGGAATGAATGGTTCGATAAGGTTGGTATTACTGTTTAGTTCTTAATCTCACCAAGACTGATATGTTTCGTTAGCAACATCCAAAGATTGAAGGATTAGACACTGGACTTGTTCTTATGTACGCTCATCCCTCAACTATGCCGTCCCTCAACTGATGTTGTGTTAGTTTAGCTAGGAAGAGCGGCGAGCCCAAGATGGATCCGGTGCACGGTATCGAGGCGAATGATTGGAATGAGGCTATCGAGAGAGCAACAACACACACCAAACACGCATCGAGAACCCCGCGTCAAAAAACTTCTGGCCTCCTCGATGTCAGGGAATTGCCATTCTCAGAGCAGTCCTTCAAGGATATAGCAGAAAGGTTCTATATACACGACTCGATCAATCGGGTTGTAAGCCAAGCAGCGGTTTCACAGTTCTCAGCAGTCAAGGTCGATATGGGCAGGCAAAATGGTCGTTGCCTACCTGCACAAGGTTCGTTTCTGTCTTCTCCTGGATATGAACTACATCTCATGCTGTTAAAATATATAACGCCCGCACCTCCAATGCTTGGCAAGGTGATTTAGCGGTATTATCAACATATTTCCCGCATTGTAAACTAACATTCGCAGTTATGTTTGGATTCACACTGTCGGTCGAAGCAGAGATATTGACACGGCTTGGAATGGCCACTTACGAGATCTGCCATCCACTACTAGTCCCCAGCATGCTTATCGAGATTGAGAGAAAGCGACACCTGCCAATAGTGAACAAGACTCTTGACGAGCTCGAAGGGCGAATCCTGGAGCTGGACGAGGATCCCGAGTTTCTGCAACATATAACGGAGACAGAAAAGGTTTCTCGCAAAAAGGCAAGAAGATTAGCTTGGTTGGACATGCAGTACCTCCGAAATCAACTTCTGAGCTGGAGTACCTGCTTGGAAGCCTTTTACGAGCACGCAGATTATCTCAACCGGACAATATTTCGAGACACGAGTTCTTCGAACCCCGACACAGACTGGTATGATTCAATCGACGAGGTCTCTCTAGTACATGGTCAGCAAGACCAAGAAGTCAGCCATCATGCGGACGTATTTTCTTCGGAGCCTCAGGTTTACAAGTATCAGGAGGTGTCATCGGTTCGACTCAGGAAGAGTTATATGAGACGAACGGGTGCTAAAATGCGATGGAGACTACGAGAAATTATGAAGGAATATAACGAGAAGATCCGAGAGTGCACTACGGGCTACGAAGGAATGATTATGACGACACAATGGGTAAATTGTCCCCTCTCACGCCTTCTTTCCAAAGCTTTACTCATAGTGTCAAAGCTCAAGGAGAAACGAATGTGGAGATAGCATTGGCGACTAGTCAGGACTCACGTCATATGCGGTCCATCGCACTAGTCACCATGATCTTTCTCCCTGGAACCTTCTTTGCAGTAAGTTATGGCTTGAAGCACTTGATAGCCTACTGACAGATTGTGTAGAGTATTTTCTCGATGGGATTCTTTGAGTGGAAATCCGACGATGGCACTATATCTGTGTCTCAGTCCTTCTGGATCTACGTGGTCCTAGCCGCAGGCTTTACAGCCTTCACAGTTGGAGCGTGGTGGTACATCGGAGTCTATCGCTACAAGAGACGTAAGGATCTCTCATCAGCACTTAGAGCAAGTCGCCGACTGAGTCTGAGACCATTCAAGTCTTTGCCAGGTTGGATCGTAAAGGCTATAATGGCAAGGGTGAATAGGATGTCACCTACTCCATAATTTTAGAACTTTGTTCCAGGTATGTATATTACCGAGACTCATTATCTCAAATCACCAAAATAATTTCGTTTGTCTTTGCTCCTGATATGAACGTCTTCTAAGGCGTATTACAATACCGTTCATTTGGAGTGAAATATGCAGTACGTTTAGATCGAGTTGGCCATTATCTTAGATTGTGATGAAGGAGGTGTAAGCGACTAAGTTTTCTGTAGAGGCTACGAGGTCACACGTCTTGATTAGAATTGAGATTAGACCGAATTGTAGCCGTTGGATGTGAAATGTAACCTATCAATAAACCACAAAACCGTAGTCACCCTTTGTGATAATGTGCTTGAGACCCTTAACCGAATTATCAAAAGTATGGCCGACTCCAATCGTTAGTACATCGCATTTTCTGAGACGAAATAGAGCGTGGGTTTTATGATGAATTAAATTATCCGCAGTCAGCAATAGGACGTGGAAGGGCTATTGACTTTTCAAGGGGCGGGCTAGGTTCGAGTGATGCATAAGATATGATATTGAAAGGGCGACAATGAGGTGGAGCCCGTAGAAAGTCTCCGGTACTTAGATCTCATGTGAAGCAGACGAGGCATCACTCCAAGATGCTCCCAAAAAAAGAAGGGGCAGATGCTGGCGAGACTTGATATATTTGGCAATAGCCTGCACTGAAAAAGAAAAAAAAAAGAAAAAAGAAAAAAGGCGCCTCTAAGTATAGACACTGGTATCGTGATCATCAACGAATATAACCAGACGGACGCTAGGCACTCTCAGTATTGCACCCTTTGTACTCTAATTACGAGTTTTCGAAGTACAGGACAAATGCGGTGACTGACATGTGTGGCGAAGCAGACATTGGCGACGATATTAGGGAATCACAAAGGCAAGCAGTTCGCCTCGAAGTGCATTTGAATATCCTATCACAGTTGATTTCTTCTGCGTGATTACAAAATGCCTTAGCCAAAATGTGAAACATACAGCCTGACCCCGCAGGCTGATACCCTCCGGCTTTGCCTCCATCTTATACGCTTGTATCACATCATTATCGGGTGCGGTGGTACGTGTTAGTCAAAGGACGGCATACTGGAAATTATTGGGTGGCGCAGGGTTACACGAACATGACCCCTTGCCAGAAGCAGCTTAGAGGCCGATTGAACCAGCCGGTCTCGCGATATCAGCGCGCCAGTGGTGTTTGTTGACAGGGTCTTTCTGATAGATGTTCACCTCAAAGAACTTTTTGTGACAACAGCACTTGTAATTCTTATAGCTGGAGGGACTCTTAGTGACACTGATGTGTTTGCTCTAATACGTTATGGGAGGGTTGACTTACGTGTTGGCCTTCTTGAAGTTGGCTTGGATCAAGACTTGTTCAGTCACTTCGATATATTGCCCTTGGATGAATCTGGAGATTATCGAGACTAACAATTGTAAGCAGTGGCTTATCTCAAGACTCACAACAGACCATTCAAATGCACCAAGACTGTGCGCAACGCGAGCTTTGCACTGAGAAAGGATCGCACCCGTCACGAAGACGAACGGCATGGCTCTATAAAATGGTATTCTTGTTTTCCGGGATGCACGTATCAAATGGCGCGCGATGGCACGGCACGGAGCGCCAACGCTGAAAGGCATGTTAGGACATGGCATAAGCAGCAGGATCCAATCTTGTATTGTGAGCGTAGGTAGCTTGTACGCCGCTGGTAAAATACCGCTGTTGCTAAGATATTCTCCCACCGCGATGGTCTGTTAACGACCTGATCGCTTTGTCGGTATTAAACGGCGATTGCCTGTATAGGAAGGAGGTTGATATCCGTGATAACGGATGAGTCACAGGTGAGATTATCGGTCGCTTATAAATAGTGTAAGCCTGTACCGCTTGACGTTGCCAAGGCCAAATCTCTTAAACATTAATTCACCCAAAACTTGCATCTAGAAATTTGGTGTTTATAGATTCTTCGTCGATATGACAGCTCAGACGCAGCCTCAAGAGACATGGCAGCCCATGCCCTTGTCAATCGCAACATCAATAGCGTCTCACTCCCTGTCAACACCAGAGTCCCTACAAATCGAGATTGATCAGACAACTCACCGGCTTCAGCTCCTCAACTTCTTTCATGTTCCTGCTTCATCTCACATTCTTGAGATTGGATGCGGTCAGGGAACATGCACTGTTGTCTTGGGTCATGCCATTGGTGAAGATGGCCATATTGACGCCATCGACCCCGCACCTCTTGATTACGGTGCACCATACACTCTTGGCCAAGCACAACAACATATCGCCAGAGGCGCTTTGGGCGGGCGTGTGAAATTTTGGCAGGCCCAACTCGATGACTTTCTAAAGGAGACAGGGGACAAGAAGTGGGATTATGCCGTCTTTGTGCACTGTCTATGGTATCTCGATGCGCCAGATACCCTTGCTCGCATGCTCAAAGCGCTGACGGGACGGGTGAATAGAGTCTGCATTGCTGAGTACGCCATGAAGGCATCTGAGCCAACTGCTATCCCTCACGTTCTTGCTGCTTTGACGCGAGCTACACTCGAGGCTCAAAGGCCGGACAGCGAGGCGAATATTCGATGTCTGCTAAGCCCATCTGATATCAAGAAGATTGCAAGAGAATCAGGGTGGGAAATTGAACGAGAGACGGAAATTGTGCCGCACGAGGGATTGCAAGATGGTGGCTGGGAAGTTGGGGATGTGAAAAGCAAGAGTTTTCTTGATGACATTGAGCAATACGTTGCGGATAGTAGGATAAAGGTTGTGCTTAGGAGTGGGAGAGAGGCGGTTGTAAGAGCCGTTCAAGGACTTGACGATAGTAAGGTGCGGACAATGGATGTCTGGGCGGCAACATTTTTCCAAGGAGAATAACATATGCTATAGATGAAACAGTTTCATACAAATATTTATATGATATTACATAACCCTGAAATATTTGCAATATCTTGACATTATAATTTCTCTCTACAGCTATGACGGAATTATTTCTTATTTGAAACGTCTAGTAAAGACAGTTAGCCTACAACAGAAGACCAAGGCATTATGGGGGGTAGTACTTACTGAACTGGAAGTGGATGATATCTCCATCTTGAACAACCTGCAGAGGACAAAGGTGAGCTTTATGTGATGTAAGTCGAGTTGCGTGCACTTACATATGATTTTCCTTCTTGTCGGTACTTGCCAGCTGCTTTAATGGGGCCCATGGACTTTTGTCCTTCGCAGAGGTCGTGGAAGTCTTGATAAGCGACAACCTCAGCCTTGATGAAGCCTCTCTCAAAGTCACTGTGGATAGCACCAGCGGCTTGTGGTGCCAAGCAGCCCCTGGGAATTGTCCAGCATCGGATCTCCTTCTCGCCAGCTACACACAAGTCAGCGTTGATGTTACCACTCGAATGATCTTTTACAAACCTGTGAAGTAGTATTGTAGTCCAAGCTTTGTGAAGCCTTCAGTGATAATCTTGTCCAACTTTGACTTAACCTTGATGTCTTTGAGGAACTCGGCCTGAGCATCGGGATCATCCTTCAAGCTGTGCAGCTTCTCTTCGAACTTAATCGAAAAGGGAATGATATCACGAGGTGTACCACCATGCTCAGTAACCCACTTGGCAATACCGGGGAGGTATTTGCACTTCTGTCGAAGGTAGTCCTTCATTGTCAAGTTGACGAGGTAAATGACTGGCTTGGTAGTGATGAGTTGGATCTTCTCGTTGATGAGGGCGATCTCGGCAGGTGTCCAGCTTCCATCTCGGACTGGTTGGTCCTTTTCCAGCATCTATTTCGTGTCAGTCTTCTTCTCATTTCCCAGTTGTCATTTTCTTTCCACTGACTTCCTTGATCTTGGTTGTTGTCTCAGTGAAAAGAGGCAGCATCTTGTACTTGCCACCAGCTTTCTTGACGATCAGCTCCTCAGCGACGATTTGCTTTGCGAGAATGTCTAAGATCGATGTGAGTTTTGTTTAGTAAGCGAAGAAAAAGTACCTACCGAGGTCCTTCTTGCAGAGCTCGCTTTGAATGGTGTCTATGAGCCTTTGTAAGTTGCGTCGCCTCTAGATAAGGTGCTGGACCAACCCAAGTCCCGAACAGGGTCAATCGAGTCGTCGACGTGCAAGACCTGATCGTTGTCGAATGCCCTGTTGAACAAGCCAAGTCAGCCTGGTTCTTTACCGCTTTATTCGACAGAACCTACCTGACAATATGGAACATGCCGTCAACGGCCTGGATATGCGACAAGAAGGCATTTCCAAGACCTTCTCCCTGAGAAGCTCCCTTGATCAGACCAGCAATATCGGTGACCTGAAGATAAGCAGGGTACATAGAAGGGGGCTTCCAAAGGTCACAAAGAAAATCCTGAGTTTCACCGGTTTTAGCTCCTCTCTCCCTCACCGATATTCGAGACAGGGTCTCAACTTACATATCTCGCATCAGGAACAGCACATCTCGCCTCATTAGGCTCAATCGTGCAAAAAGGATAATTCTCTGCCGCAGCGCTCTGCTCCGTCAAGAGGTTGAACAAGCTCGATTTTCCGACATTAGGAAGACCGACGCATCCCATCTTCAAGTTCTTGCGAACTCTTCCAAAGGCGACGACATTATCGATAACGGGTTCGGGTTTCTTGGGAGCCATTTTTGATCGATAGTTGCCGAGATTGAAGTTGAGATGTTTTTCGTTGGTGTTTTTGTTTTGAGAGGATTCAAGGGATGGGATTGTGAGGAAGACTTTTCAGAAGTGGCCTGATAGCCCACTTTAAAGACATGGGTGTAGAGTGTTCTGGCCAGTTAGTCGAAAGCCACGTCGATATGCTGTAACCTCAAGATATAATATGAGAAAATGCTGAATATTAATATTCAGTGAGTTTATTCAGTCGTCAATACAGGATGTTAGTTGCAATAAGTACAGAGAGGTCCCAGTCTAGTCTATACAAGGCTTCATATCGCCCTGGGAGGAAAAAGGCATTCGTGAGGGGTATCACGTGAAGGACCCTGAAGATTTAGTGGAGGGGCGGAGATGCCGTTAATAAACAGATCTAAGCCTAACTCAGCTTCGGTTAGGAAGCGAACCAACACTGAAACGGTGCCAGCACGGCCACAGGATTATCTCCAGCCACGACCAAGCCACTTTGCCTATCATTTTAGATGAAGAGTTAGGTAAATTTAGCAGACTTGTAAGACCTTCAGACTAGGCATCAGGTGATTCACCAAAGGTCTGGCAAAAAGGTTGAACCGAACTCTCTAGTCTTATTATTCTAACTAGCACTCTAATTACCAGAATCCATGGGCCAGCCCATTACTCTCAGCACCCAGTCACTCCAAGCCAAGACATATTCTCTCCCCCTTCACCCCAACCATTACATGCCTTGCTGCTTCTTATCCAAGCCTGCAAGAGACTTTGTAGAGTGCTTTATATCTTAGTTGCAACCAGCAGCCTGAGCGTTTTGCTTGTTCTGGCCGCCTTGGTGGTGACGAGCCTCGAGATCTCGCTTGCAGTTGTTGTTGCCAGTTGCTGCGGCTGCGGCCTGGTTGCGGTTGTTGCCATTGCGGTTGGCGCCGGCGGCGTTGGCCTTGTTGCCACCTTGAGCTCCCTGATGGTGGCGGGCAACGAGCTCTTCCCGCTTGTTGTTCTTGCCGTTCCTGTTCTTGCCCTTGGCTCCCTGGTGGTGACGGGCTACGAGTTCCTCGTCACGCTTGTTGTTGTTGCCGTTGGCGTTAACGTTGTTAGCGGCAGCGTTGTTGTTGTTGGCAGCGGCGTTGTTGTTGTTGCAGCTATTGGCAGCGGCAGCGGCTCCGTTACCATTGGCGTTCCCGTTAGCATTACCCTGGGCGTTGCCTCCCTGGTTGCCCTGGTGGTGACGAGCTACAAGTTCCTCATCTCTCTTGTTGTTGGCGTTGCATCCATTGGCGTTGGCATTGGCGCCAGCGTTAGCATTGTTGTTGGCGTTTTGACCCTGAGCCTGGTTGTTGTTTTGGCCCTGGGCCTGATTGTTCTGCTTGTTCTGTCCGCCCTGGTGATGAGGCTATGCTTGTTAGATGAAGTGCTAATAGTAGACGTCAATGCGACTGACCTCTCGTTTCTCAACGCTGAAGATGGGGAGGGCCAGAGCGTCTGCCGGGAGAGCTGCAGCAGCCATCAAAGCCTTGTTCACGTTAGCCTTAAAGTATTCTGAGGATGATGAGCAACTTACAGCAACCTGTCCAAAGCTAGAGCGATACACCCGGCTATCTTGAGAGAAAGCCTGAGCGGCGAGGACAGTGACGACAACGTTGGAGAAATACATCTTGACCTGGAAGTGATGAAAAAGGGTGTAGAAGTGGTTTTCTGACCGGCAGGTAAAATGAGAGTGATGTAGAATAAAAGTAGGACTAGCCTTGAAAGTTGAAGAGAAGAGAAAGACGTTTGCGTCCAGCAAAGTTAAGCTCAGACGATTGAAGAAGGAAATATGAGTTGGTTGAAGAATTAAAATTTGAGCTGAAGATGCCAAGCTTCTTATACTTCTCGATTCTGGGCATGTTAAGTCTAACTTAAGATGACAACCCCAGATTCTTTGCATCTTAGAATAGATCTTTGCCCCCCTCGATCTCCCCAAGTTCAGAGAATCGTCAAACGCAAGCGCCAAGGCAAGACCGATAGCGTTTGAAGACATGTTGGACATGATGCCGACATTGCCGCTCTGTTGAGTCAACAACGCCGTATACGAAAAAAGGCGCTTTCTCCTGTCGGCCTCCCGCTAGGCAACTTTGGGTTCAAGGTGTAGAGACGGCTAGAGCGGCCAATCGTGAAACTCCAACCTCGGCCGAAACCCAAGACTCTGGTTGTTGTTTGCTTAAACGCGAAAACGTGAAGTGACATGCCAAAGTCGATGGTGGCGCGCCATTGGTGGAAATAAGACTCAAACAAGTTTCGCTGGTTTCACATGATTGGTCTAGAAGACACGACCCCTGACGGCTACGACGTATAGTGCCTCATGTTGCCTGAGAATATTACTAACCCCTGTTACAGATATTGTTTATTACGCCTAAAATTCTCGGTGAGTAGTGGCCTACTATTCCTGATTCGAGATCTGTCAAACCCGTGAAGCTGGAACATTGTTTTAAGTGGGTGGTCTGGGTGACTTGTCGTAGTATTCACTTGTCGCACGAACCATTTCACGTTTCGTCTTGGCGTTTGAAGAATTGTTATTGGGAGCCGATTATCCGCTCACTGTAGAACCCAAACGACAAGTCAGAGAAGACCAATTATAGAATCAGGTTTCTGGGCATTGATATATACATCATTGCTTCAAAACTTGTCGCACTTATTCTTTTTTTCCCTCATCGCCCTGGAGGTTGACTTTCATTCTCTCACTGCCGGCCAGTTATTTTCTAAACTTTTTCCAGGTTCAGTCAGTGATTTTCTGCAACAATGGGTTCAAAATATCGTCCAGTTCCTGAAGATGAGGAGCAGCAAACTTATGAGAAGAACGCCCTCTTGGCACCTCTGCCCATTTACACCAACATCTCGCCATTCATATCACAGCAAGGGGCACATCCAATATTGATATGGATATGTCATGGTGTCCTACTGTCCTTCTCATTGGCGTTCTTCGCCCTTTCCTTACTACTTCGCGCCAGCCCTTTACAAAGTGGCGTTTGCAATCAGCCAAACTTTCCTTACTGTGAGTCTACTGCAACCTTTTTTTTAATACCTCTATTAACGTCGAATAGCCCCCGCAGAAAGCGTTGCAGACTTCCATACGGTCCGATACAATATTACTCCTGCCCTCGAGATGTCCGAGTTTGTCGGATACGGGCCTGAAGTCGATAAAGCGTGGAACCATGTTACATACGACGTCGGTGATCAAATGATTTCAAAAGCTGAGCTCGATAAACTGGGTCTTGACCCCAAATCCCTCAAGGTCAAGGATCCCAAGACAGGACATACTGGCTATCGCGTGGGAATTCAAGTGTTCCATCAGCTTCACTGTCTGAACTTGCTTCGGCAGGACACCTATAGGGATTACTACTCCAAGATGGGCGGCGACATCGAGGTTGAGCCTGAAGACTTGAGAGGCCATCTTGGTAAGTTGGACTTTTTGGTCAGTTGCTTGATCAATGCTAATCTGACTTGTAGATCACTGCATCGAGATTCTGCGCAACAACATAATGTGCCAGAGCGATACTGGTGTTTTCGCATTCAAGTATTACGATGGGTATGAGGGTCACTGGCCTGATTTTAGCACGCTGCATACATGTCGCAACTTTGATGCCATTCGAGACTGGGCGTTTGAGCATGCTGTTGTATTTGGGGATGAGGATTGAACAGAGCGTGAAACGAATTTAGATAGAAGTGTAAAACCAACTATAGAACCCTAGTGGTGAACAATGAGCCATTAATCTCGATCTTCATTCTCTTATTGACCTGGCTGCGCACGCATTGACCTGCAGCGGATTATGATGTCCGCTTTTTCATGTGATAAGTGATACCAAGCATTATGTCTACCAGAAGTGGTAATAATTAGAGTTGCGACAAACATTCAACTTACATATGACGACTTCTGACTGGCTGAAATGATGCGTGGAGTTTATATCTCAGCTGTCAATTATTCACAGAATGAGATTGGACATGCAAGCCGATAACGTCAGATGAAAAAGTCCCTGCAGAGTGCTCATTCAAGCTTAGCCCTGCATGCATTTTAATTGGACCGTCTAACTGATCTGGTGGTGATAAGATGGAGCCGATAAGATCCTCGACACTACCCTACAGAGATAGACTTAAATAGTAAAGAACTATTACTGGCAGAAAAGGCCAAGCATATATTAGATTATACTAAATACATTGTCTGGGACTTCTATTATCTTTTTACAATTCTTCTAATAAGGGTTCTACTCGTCTCTAAGCAAAATGTCGTCCGATCAGTATAAGTTAACAGCCCTCACTAATGACTCGAGCATTCTGAGACATTGAGCTGCTCAATGAAGGCAATCCCTTCATCCGAAATAGCCCAATTGACTCGCCAAGCCGGCATCGGCTTCAGCCCTAGCATCACCTCCACAAACTATCAAGATAATGTGATCACTTAACACAAGCTTAGCAAAAGTTCTCAACCTCCGGTAGTTAACCATACGTACCATAATGCTTCATTTTAAGCTTACAGGGATTGACCCGCCCAGATCAAGCCCGTGCGTCGGCAGAAGATCCTTCCAAGACGGGAAGGTCTCTTGGCGTCCGAAGTTCGGCTGTCTCGTATTTACCACGGCGGCCGTTTCCTTTAACAGAAGGTCCAGGGGTCCATTTCCGAACACTAGCATAGGTACGGAATAGACACCGCGGCAAGTCGTCCACTCATGAGTCAATGTGGCAGGTCAAATTTACGGAATAATTTGTGTAGTTGCTCTGGGATAGATAAGGATGGCGAGTTATGCTGTGATGGGATGGACCTTTGATCTGGATGAACGGAGATATGGCATAATTGGAAACGATCGCCATGAGATAGTAAGATGGATAGATTATGCCCGCTCTATGTTGCGCTTGAGAACAATAGAATATAATTATAAATATCAAGTGTAGTTGCATAGATTATAGTCGACATCCTCATCTTCATCTGTCTCTTCACAGCTCATCACCGCAACAATGGTTTCCAAGCTCGCTCTCGCTCTCTTCTTCGGCAACGCCCTCGCTGGTCTTGCCGGACGAGCCATTCCTCCTCGCTGTGCCATCGCAGACCCTACCCCCGAGCAAGTCCAGCACGCTCAGAACCTCAAGAAGATCGAGTCCGTCTCCAAAGTCGCCGCTACCTCCATCACCGTTGACACCTACTTCCACGTTGTGTCTTCCTCCTCCTCAAAGTACATCACCAAGGCTAAGCTCCAGGCCCAGCTCAAGGCCTTGAACGATGCTTACGGTCCTCATGATGTTACATTCAACCTCATCGATACCACTTTCACCACCAACTCTAACTGGGCTGCTGGTAATGGCGAGGTTGCCATGAAGAGACAGCTTCGTCAGGGTGATTACAAGACTTTGAACTTGTACTTCACTGACGTTGCTAAGCTTGATGGTCTTGACGCTCTTGGATACTGCTTCTTCCCTGAGCCTAATGTCTCAACTGGTTCCACGACCTTCATCCGCGACGGTTGCGTCATTGTCGCTGAGACCGTCCCCGGAGGTTCAATGGCTCCTTATAACCTCGGTGGAACTGCCGTTCACGAGGTTGGTCATTGGTTCAACCTCTTCCATACTTTCCAGGATGGTTGCAATGGTGGAGATCTGGTTAGCGATACCCCTGCTCAGGCTAGCCAGACCGATGGATGCCCTGCTCGACGGGATAGCTGCCCTAACCAGGCTGGTGATGACCCCATCCACAACTTTATGGATTACTCCGACGAGTAAGTTATTCCCGAAACGTTGATGGATATAATTACTAATACTTATTCCAGTGTTTGCTATGAGGAGTTTACCCCTGGTCAGAAGACCCGCATGCACAGTGCTTGGACCACTTACCGCAAGTAAGCTTGCGATTATGAGATGAGATGAGATGAGATGAGATGAGATGACATGACATGTATATAAATGTTTGTACATATTTCTGCATGGGAGCGATGTGGAGTTTGTGAGTTGACGGGCATGACTGTATTGGTGTTATCTGGATAGAGAGTATGAGATTAGATATGAAGAGATGAGTTGATCTGAAACGTTTCACATGTTTTAGTCAATAGGACACCCCGTACGGGGTATAGTGAAACCCCTGTTCCTTCGGTAGTCGCCGTGATATCCTTTGAAACGTCGGCCAATCCCGATTCCATCTAATTGGCTGCATATGTAGGTGAAAGCGCTGTTACTACCAAGGACATGAAAGATATCGCGAAACTGCGATAGACATGCCAGGACCACTCTAGGTAAGTTTAGTGCAGTTGCTCTAAATCTCATCATAAGTTTAGTCCACTTACTCAAAGCTCTGACCAACTTTAGTACAGTTACTCTAAGCCTTTACCATGCTTTAGTGTAGTGAACCCTAAACTTTGATGGCTTTAAAGCTCGCATAGTAGCGAGGACCCCCAGCTGGTTGTTCTAAACAGCCAGAAGACGGGAGATGTCCACACAAAACTCAAGCTCAGGCAGAATATTGGCTTGAGTGGCCTGCTCACTCTGGTACTCCTGTACAAGCTGGTTCAGGCTGGCAAAGACCGCAGCTTTCGAACTCTCGAGCGACCAAGGATGGCTGGTGACAGAGTCCACACTTGGTGAACTCGGCAAAGGGAACTCGACTGGCAGAAAGGGGAGGCGACGCTGGTGGTGCTGGAGGGAGGGGCTTCGGGGACGGTGGCTGGTGTGGCGGCAGCGCAGGTCTCAGACATTGATGTGACGTCTAAGAGGTCTGAAATAAAGATATCAGATCTAAGGATCAAGTCGTCTAAACTTAGTACATACCTAGGGCACCTCCCGGCCACTGGAGAAGACTCTATTCCTTGGTCATCGATCGGATAATGTCGAGGGACTGTAGTGAATGACGATTCAGTTGAAGCTGGAGCTGGATTCATAGCAGGAGGTACAGCAGCAGGACAAGGACGAGGTGAGACATGAGATAGAGCAAGAGTAGGAAAGGAAGGAGAAGTAATAGGACTTGAAGTGGCATCGTAGCAGGAATCGTGGCTATCACCGATGTTGAAGTTGGTGACGGAGGACGAGGAGATGTGGCAGGAGCTGGAACTGCTGTGGTCGGAAGCTGTCTTTGGCGCTGTTGAGAGGCGAAGGTCGATGATTGCGCACGTGGTGTACCAGGTTACGGGTGACATGGCTGTCTTGGAAAGCGACGTCCTGTTGGTAGCATCATGGACGGCGTATGATACAAAAAGCCAAAAGACAGCCAGTGCAAGAAAGCAGAAGGGCGATGCGTGATATGGTCAGGGTCTTTAGCCCTAGATCCGTGGACTACAAAAGCTAAGAGTCTCACAAGAACTCTACTTGAGTGACATCATCATGCCTCCAAATCTGATACTTTTGTAAATGGAGAAACCCACTGACAGACATAAGTAGTGTGCCGATGAAGAAGAAACCTGGCTATTTATTCGTCTCAAATGTGATGACACCAAGAATCTTGGGTTAAACTTGGGTATGGCGAGGATAATAAGCTATAGATCATACGTCAAGGTTTCAACTTATCTTGGGCTATTATGTGGGTAGTTGGCATTCTGCCTGAACTATGTTTTTCAGGGGTTATTTTAAGTTAGTCGACCTGACAGTTGATGTATCAGATACCAATCAGACTCTACTCGAACTAACTTTCAAGGACCGTAATGAACCCAAGTTGCCCAAAATCTCGGATCAACACCAGCCTGTCGCTGTTCCAGAACAGCTAGTCTCAACGCCCTCGCAGACCTATCTCCCGTAACACCCGTCCCTCCTTTTATCAAATCAGCATAAAAGGCCTTTGAGATAAGACCACAAGTTTCATCCTCTGCTTTCCACAGACTAGCCACTACACAGGGTACACCCGCCATTTGGAACCCAGCGGCAAGATGGATCGATTCCTGAGGAAGCATTGGATCACCTGTGATAGCAGTCTCACATGCTGATACATAGATGAGAGAACAGTTTAGCTTCTTTGGTGCTGCCATCATGCTTTGAACGTCGAGGACGTTTCCTCTTGTGATTTCGCCATTTGTATCTTGTGTGTACCAGTCGCGTAGGAGAAGGCCGCTGTGTGCTGGGTTTAGGTTGTTGACTTCGCCGTGGCAGGCAAAGTGTGCGATCTGTGAGCTTAATAAACCCATGAGTGCCTCTTTTCGGACTGGGCGGTCATGGATTACGGCGTCGTATCCTCCACGAGTGAGAATTGCGTCAATAGCGTCAATCTCACTTGACGCATGCTGTAGCGGTGCACGGTGATCTGTTGTCTCCATCTTAACCAGCATCGCTTTCTGATCCCCACCAAGTTGCATGATCTCTTTCTCACGCTCTCTTACAAACGTCAACCCTCGAAGGGTATTTGTATACGATGGAACGCATCGATCGAGCACCGTGCAACGCTCTCCCGTCTCTACTGCCCTTCGATGATCTCCAGCCGCATGAATCGGCCAAGCATTAATGCTGCTCGTCGTCAACCACCAGATCCTCGGCAGACTTCCATCTTTCTGAGCCCCATCAAACCCCAGACTTAGTAGAATCGGTTCTGCTACAACGTCCCAGAGCCATGTAAGTAGGTAATGGAGAAGATCCCCACACTGACCATCCCCGACATTCGACATATCAATGGCTTCGCGAAAGAGTTGCTTATGCTCTCTTATATCGTCGACAGTGAAGTTGGGAAGTGAGACTTTCCGTATGTCAGTGGTAGTAATGATGAGAGCGTAGCCACCACTCAGAGGTTCCGTTTCGACAATGACGATGGTACCAGACTCGGCAAGCTCATAGAAATGCGAGTCCTCACGTGGAAGCCTGAGAAAATCCTGAAACCCGTCTTTTGCTCGGATCTCGGCTATCAGTTCTTGAAACGAAGTCGACTTGTTGAAAGCCGTCTGGCTCTGCAAAAACTTCTTATCAAGGTCGAACCGCGCCGCTCGCTGGCCCTTGACTTTCTCGGAGATCCTCGCTTCAATGAAACGAGTTGCTAAATCTGGAAACTTCTCCTTCAAATCATCAAGGCCAGAATCAACACCCTTATTGAGAATCTCCTCCCACAAGATACCATCCAGTACCCCTCTGCCGATAAGACCCCTCTACTGATAAGCAAAAAAAAAGTTTCCCCATACCT
>JABEEM010002307.1:0-11114 GCA_013363185.1 Fusarium secorum | reverse complement strand
AATTTCGTGAGTTTATACGGTATACCTATCCAGCGATAACTAAAAATCAAGTCAATTCTACGAGTAAATGCAACAAAATAGGAATTCATTGAAAGAGCATAATGCTGCAATGTCGTAAGTCATCGAAATGCCTCCGAGGACAGCTGTTTATGGTAAAAAAAAAAAGGTCCCGTTGTTCAGCAGGGTCACACATCACCGAAGCCCGCCGATCGGGATAATAGGAACCTGTGTATCCATCGGCAGAAACCAATGATGCCAATTTGTGTTTCACATGGGATAACAAATGATCACTTAATATCACTCTATAGACTTTCAACTATATTGAAGAAATCAGGTTAGTCTTGTTATATGCATTCCGTGGCACGTTGTCTTCAGGTAAGGCATTTCGATTGCCAAATCGTGAACGATATAGAAGAAGTCTCAGACCATTCTCACAAAGTACATCCTCGCTGTTTCAGTCATGGTGCTTCAAACTAAACTCCCGACATAAGCCTGCCAGTCTTTGTGAAAATAAGAGGGAAAGAATTAACAAGACCTCTTAAAGTTTGACTTCAGAAGACAAGATATTTTGCACTGGAATAATACAGGCAGCTGTGGCAAAGAAAGGTAGGAAGTACTGACCTAGAACTGCCGACATATCATTTGGCCGTGTGCGGACTCTATATGATGGCACATGACACATAGGAGAAATAACTCTCTGTGGTGAGCTCTATCAACCTAGCACATATCGGCGATGAGCTCCCTCTAACACTTTACAATTTATTTGGTGAGATTCTGTATTATTCGTCCCCATCGCCCAGAACCTCGACCCTCCTGCCAGACTATAAATTTGAACACAGATCGAGAAATTTGCCAAACACTTTTGTTTAATGTATCCAAGCTACTATCTATTATTCAATACCATTCTATAGTGTTTATATTATACTTGCCGATTGCTTGGATACTGGGAATGGTCATGAGTCCATTATGCATGGCGCGGTGAGTGGTACTTAAACCTTAGTGACCAAGTTTATTCGTGCGACCTCTAATTGTTTGCCCGAGAAGCACCCGATGGCGTATTAATCTTTGAAGTCTCTGTGAAAGGGAGAGAATAAATAACGAGCACCCTTGGTACGAGATTAGCTGGTGGTCCGTTCCATCCACTTCGCTTCATCACCTTCACAACACCTTCTTACTGACCTGGCTATGGAAAACGGAGACAAGCCTTGGTTTGATGACGATGATGAAGGCGAGGACGACGAGGACATGCATTCACATGGTACTTGTGGCGCCGGTAAGGCACTTGGAACTCGTTTTGGTGTTTCCAAGAAAGCCATGCTTATCGTTGTTAAAATGCACGAAGTCACGTCTGAAGAATTTGAAGCAGCGTTGGAGCTTATCCGAGCGGACTTGAAAGATCACCCTGAGCGTCGAAAGAAGAGCGTTGTTACAATGTCTTTGACGTTGGGCCAAGACTGGGAGGAAGACGACAATTTGCGAGACTTCACAAAGCTTTTCCAAGATCTATTCGACATGGATGATCCGTTAGTTTGTATATCTGGGAACATCGAAGAAGGTTTCGAGTAACCCGATGTAGATGAGTATCCCCCCTTGATGGAAGGGCCTGACTTGCCACTGATCGTGGTGGGCTCGGTGGATTCTACGGGGAAACTGTCCGGGTTTTCGAGAGGTGGCCCTCATGTAACTCTACATGCAGTTGGTGATCCAATCGAATGTTTGCTAAGAGATAGCAAGGACCCAGTTGAACGAGCAGGAACATCATATGGTACGCCTATCAACATGACCTAATATTCCTTACAGCTAACATTAGCCTACACAGCCGCACCACAAGTCGCCGGCGAGATCGCCAATCTTCTCTCGTTCGACAAAGGCCACTTTGATACCAGCGACGGGAACCTTGTGAAGAATCTCAAAGCCTACCTTCAGTCGGATGCAGCCAGTTGGGAGCGGTACCCCGGCGTTCGTGTTCTCTGGAACGGGGTACGGGAGGAGAATAACCCGAAAGAAACCGTTAAGTGCAATGGCCTTGAAACCGATGGGCACATTGAGCGGGAAGAAGTCAAGCATCTGATCGAGAATGAGCTTTGCCCTGAGGTTAGTAGCTCGCGTGATCTTCGCCCACAAGGTTCCGCAATTTTACGGATATACAACATTGATACACCGAACAAGGTCACACTGTCTATGAGCCTGGATCATGGGGACAGCGCAAGTGATTGTGTCAAATACCTAATGATGACTGTGGATGACTGTTACCGCGTCGATAATGACCCCTCCGATTATAAAGGTGGTAGCCAAACCATTGTTGGCGACGCTACCTATGAAGTATACCCTGGTTCTTTGCGATCACCCTCCAGGTATGGCAAGCAGGCCGGCTGTGACAGCACATACAAGTTCCCCTTCAACGAGTATTGGGTATGGGGCCACGGCTGGGCAAGCTCAGACCATGGCGAGGCGCTGAAGAAAGAGATCAAAAGCTGCGCACTACTGCCCGACACATGGAAATATACCTATGGCATCGGGGAAGATGGTCGTGAGTGGACAGCCTGGTTTCGTACAAGGGTCTTTCAGAAAAGCTGGGTCGGTAATGCAGTCGGAAAGGCATCAGGCATTGACGACTTTGGGTGTGCAGGATCTGGTTAGCCTTAGTGGATTCTCGATACAGCTGAGAACAGCGCCTACCTCGCGTCTTACCTCGCGTTCTTAGGCTCAGATTGTTTACAAAGACACGATGAAGCTTGTTTATATTCCAGTAGCATTGGCGAATGAGTGTTTCGTATCAAGTAATTCTGCCAAAATTATATAGTTGCGCTTTTGGTGTATCGTTTCCTATCCAATCATCTAAGGCGCAGTGGCAGAGTGGTCAAATGCGATAGACTAGAAATCTATTCTCTTCGGAGGCGTCTGTTCGAATCAGGCCTGCGTCGATTGGTTTATCTTTTTGCTCGAAGCATCGATTCTATGTCAATGTTCTTTTTGTCTTCTGTTCGCTTGCTTGCTTGCTTGACTAGCAGGTCTATCTCGGGCTCTGCCTATCTGGTGTCCTTATATCACTAAATATAATTGCTGCAGTCAAATTACAGAGTCTAGTATGACGTAGGACATTTGATTAATAGCCGATCCTCATATAAATATTATCTTCTTAGCTATCTACTGTCAGGTTGCGCCTAAGCTTCTCTCAAACCTTGGAGATCGCGATGGAACCCACGGCCCCCTCCTTAACCTTATGTTCGCCTGCGTCAAGCTCCGTGCTATCACCAGACAAATCGCCCGCAGAATACACAGTCAGCTTAGTACCTGAAGAAACACGGACAAAATGAATAGCGTCAGGCTTCACTCCAGCCTCGGTCAAGAATTCTTCGTTGAAGTCACCGAGCCCAAGGCTAACGCCCCGACCGGTCGCACTAGTAGCAGAGAACACAGAAGCACCAATCTTGGGCTGGGGGACGGGGATTCCACCATCAAACGTCAACTTGAGGACATAGGCGAGCGATTCGGCTGGTTGAGCTGGTAACGAAATCTCTAGAGCATCCTTGGTCTGCTTCCAATCCGAGACCTTTTCGTATTCGCCAGCCTTATCGCCAAGAAGCTCGATAGACTTCAGGCTCTTGAGATCAACCAAGGCATCGGAGCCAAGACTGCTGACAGAGACATGTTTATCGTCAGGCCAGCCAAGAACCGTGGCGTAAAGAACGTCGGCATCTTTGTTACGCGTGAAACGGATATCACTGCTGTTGCCCTGTAAAGGTGCCGTGAAAGACCCACCAGTGACTTGGTTAGGGCCTTCGCCATAGATATCCCAAGCGCGAGTGCCGAAGACAGACTCTCCGTAACGGCCAAGGAAGTCTCCGATATCCTGCAAGACCTTGAGCTGCTCGTCGGGCAAAACACCGACTGCAGTAGGCGAAATGTTGAGTAGCATGTTTCCATTCTTGCTGATGCGGTCAAGCAGCGAGTGGACCATGGCCTTGGAGGAATAGTACTTGATGCCGACTGTGTAGCTCCAGCTTGAAGCACTGATTGCATCATCTGTCAGCCAATAGGGACGCGTGATGTTAGCTGGTCCACCACGCTCATAATCACTGACGGTGGACGTGTCTCGGAATCCCACGTCAAAATGCTTATGAGTCGTGACGACTTCTTTGTTCCACTCAACAGCGCGATTGAAGTAGTATGCAAGAAACTCCAACCGCTTTTTCTCAGCAACGGCGCATGGGCCATCGAAGTCAGCACAGTAGCCAGGACTGTCGAGTGAGAAGTCGTTCCAGATGATGTCAGGCTGCACGTGGTCCAGCATCTCTCTATGCTTGTCAAACCATAGCTGGTCTGATTCCTCGCGTGAGAGTTGCCCCAGTAACTTCTTCAAGCTTGTGTCGTTGGTCTTTGGTGCCCATTCATAGAAGCCGTTGTAGTTGTAGGCTTGATGCATGGCCACCACGAGCTTCATACCATTCTTGCGAACAAGATCAGCCCATAGCTTGACCAAGTCTAGTTTAGGACCTCGCTTGACCGAGTTCCACTCATTGACCTTACTATCCCACATGGAGTAGCCATCGTGATGCTCGCCAACCGGGCCAGCGAACTTTGCACCCGAAGCCTTGACAGCTTTGATGATAGCCTCGGGATCAAACTTGCCACCTTTTGAGCTGAGAACAGGCTTGAACTGAACAAAGTTCCCCTTGAGATCATCTGCACCGTTGATAAAATTCGCGTAACCCCATTCATCGGGTGATCCGTAGGTCTCGGTATGGTGTTTGCGTTGGTCTGAGCCTGGCTCATACATGTTACGTGGGTACCACTCGCTGGCGTACTGAGGGGTTGTGAAAGCTCCCCAGTGCCAGTAAACACCGAATTTGGCGTCACGAAACCACTCAGGGGAGGCGTTGTGTTTATCGGTTGACTCCCATGTTGCTTCGTACGGGCCTGAAGCCTTCGCAACCGTGATGGGAAACAAGGCGCCGGCAGCAGCTGCAACTGCGGTCAACTTGGTAGACAGAGTCATCATGAGCTTATCCCTATAGCTTTTACCAAGCGGTTATAAAGAAGTCTTGAACAACCAGCCAACGATTCTGGCGATCGAGTGATCATGAAGGGCTCTTTTAAAGCTCAGCATTTAGCCATAAACATTTCATACGCACAGGCAGAACACATGATCAACAAGCTCATTGCAACCTCGTGTATTGCAACGTTGATGTTCATGGGTAGGAAGTGTACAGCCGGACCGAAACGGGCCGTGATACGATGTCCGTGAACAGCGATTGGCATGTAGGAGATTCGTGCGGATATCGTGCCCTGGCAATCTTGGGCGCTAAAGCAGCTCAACGAGTCAAGCTGTATAGAGTACCTCGGCGAGCAATAAAGCCTCTGCAGTTGGATTAGGATGCCAGAATAAAACGGTCTAAAGTTGCACTAAACTATCCTAAACTTGCCTGAGTCTTTTCATCGCTTAGGATAAAGGTCCTGAGCTTTCTTGCCCCCCTTTGACATTTACCCGGGATCGTCGTTCGACAATGCACAAAAGCTGTGCTGCATTTACCTTCGCTACGACCTTGGACATACGAATTGAGTATCATCCGCGGACCCCGCACTACCCCGCGGACGATCCATGCACAACATCGGAAGGTTGAGCTATTTCTTTGACGTCATGATGAACGCCGAACTGCTTACTTGTTCTCGACCTAGTCGACTTACATAAAGAAGGCTTGGTACAGAATTGCAGACTATCGGATAGCAGAGTTCCATGAACTATGGCGGTGAAGACTCAACTATACATTGATATCATCAAGGTTTGCTCCTATACATACGAAGAGAAACTCACATATACATTCACAACTTCATGAGCAGTGGGGACTCCACTTGTCGGAAGAATCAATTGATCTCTAGCTCGTGTAGCAATCCAAGATGTCTTAGTGACATCAATCTTCCGTTTTCTACTCCTGTTCCTGCGTCTCTGTCATGACATCGACATCTCTGATCTCCTCATACTCCAATCAATCCTCAGTCAAGTCGGAAGTAAAATATATACTGGGAGAAAACTCCTCCAGCACGACCTCAAGCTAAAACTTGTCCATACCAGAATGCCCAGACCCTCGTTCATTCCCTCTCACAATCACCTCTAGTTATTGGTCTCAGCCTCATCAAATGGCAGAGTACCAGCCTTTCCAGGGATAGGGTGACCCTCACGATCCATGTAGACAGTCTTCTCAGAAGAGTGGAGGCGCCAGACCAAAACGCGGAAGCCCCACCACTCGGGACCATTGAAGGCGGGCTTGAGGTCATCAAGGAGAGCAGACTTAGCACCAAGGCTTCCAGGTTCCTCGAACATGTCCTTGTTGTTCTGAATCATATTGGTGAATTGAGTGTCCTTCATGCAGATCAACTCGATGTCACCCTCGGCAATGTTGGTTGAGACAAGCTCAGCTGCGGCGCCAAAGACAATGAAGGGAATCCACTTCCACTTGGTGTATTCACCCGCTTTGCCGTCGACAGGTTCGCGGTGGAGGAAGGAACGGAGAAAGGGACTTCCAGGCTTGCGGCTGTCGAAAATAGCCTTCTGGAGGAACTCGGTCGAGATGGAAAGAGTCGGGTGAGGGTTGGTGATGTTGAGAGGAGAGTTGGGATCAGTGGCACTGGTGTCCTCCGAAGTCTCCTTTTCCTTTCCGATACCAATAGTAGAGCCGCGGACAGTCTCCTCCTCTTCCCAGCCGTCTTCAGACATTCCGGTACCATCGTAACAGTAAGATACAGGGTTCGACTGGACAGCCTTGTGAACCTGCATGGTGGGAGTGAACTTAATACGAGCCATAGTAGAGGCGTCTGAGCAGACGGACTCAGTGTTGTGTAGCGAGATAGAGGACTCGGTATCGGAGATGGGACCATCCGGATAAACATGAACCAGGGGTTCATCCACTTGAGGGTCTGAGGCTGGGTAGTCCGCCATAGTGTAGGTAGACAAAGATTCGGACTTGCTGTCTTCCTCGTCAGTTTCGATGTCCTTCTCGTGAAGGCTAGCTTCAAGAGCCCACTCGAGAACAGACTTCTCTGTCTCCAGCTCTTTGAGACGAGCCTGCATTTCCTCGCGACCCATGTTTGAAGTGATGGGCGGGTGGACTATGGTGTTGGTTTTGTCGCTATGGTAAGGTGAAAGGGAGCGAGTTGTCTGTTTGACTATCTTGGAAGTTGTTATTGAGTTGTTGTTGAGATACTGTCAAGTTACTCACGAGATGTTGCAAGGTTGCTGTTGGGGGAGAAGGGAAGATGATTGAATGGTCCAGGTTGGGTGATGAAATATCTTTATGACGAGATTGAAGAGACTGAAACTCATTGAATGGTGTCTGCCACTGTCACTGGTATTGTTTTCGCTAACATCACTTCCATTGGCACTGGCACCTCTCTGTTCTGTTGTTTCTTGCTTGGCTGGCCACCACTCACTAGCTGTCCCGCTCATGTTCATAGGGTCTCGCTCAGACACTGCTCGCCAGATGTTGACTCAGTTGTACTTGACCCAGTTTCAAGTTCCATCTTATGGAACTGTTGTTCGAAGGAAAGCTTCCAGGTGCGTCTAAGCCTTTACAGTGCCGCTCACCTCTTCATTGTCTGTTCATCAAGAACAGCTTTCTTCAGGGTTGTTCAACCTGGCTTCGCATGCTTCAGGACTGTTCTCTTTCTTACACCATAGTGTTTGTAACAAGAGAAGGAGTAGTACTTCTGTTGGTTCACGCACTCTAGTATCTACAGCTGTTCTGTTGCCGTTCAACCAAGTTATCCTTAGCATCTTTCACAAGCCGCAACCGAGCCCGACAACCCGATTTGATTTGGATTGTTATGGCAATCAGAGTATTTATGTTATATGCATCAAGCTTCATCAACTATCAGTTCCGCTCATAGGACTGAAGAATAGTTTGGCGTATTTCAGATAGCGAGTTGTAGATATATTCTCCCTCTCGCCATCCTATTCCGTTCCTACGCAGATCTCCGCTCCATCAAAATGAAAGCTATCTCTATGCATAATATTGCGATTACTGCGCAATTAGTAAGATGATTGGTCCCCCCCTCACCGATACAATGTCTTATACCCACCAGTGGCTGCATCTTTATCAGTGCTATTGCCGTAGACGGAAAGCAGTGCGGCTGACACGAGGCATATTTCAATCTGGTCATCACCAATCAATAATTATGTGGCTTATGCATGACACGCTGGTGAATCAACTCTGCATGATAGTCAAGGCAGAAGTGCAACTAAGATGTCTATGAGTGGCTAAGCCTCCACACTAGTGGAGGCAGGGGCCTCAGTGAGACTGCACCGTTGTGCAGTCAGCCCGCAGGAAGACGGAGGAAAGTGAAGTTCAAAAGGGAGCTGAAATCCCCGAGTTCTGTAGCCATGTTCCCTTCGTTCTTTTGAGCCGCGAGAGCCACTGTCCTCAAAATGGCTGACCACTCCCTTGATGCTGTTGCCCAGCTGGGTACAAGTCTCGCGAGTAAACTCAACCTGCACTCTGAGGGATGTCACAAGTCTCGCCAACGACTCCCAAAGCTGGTGTCTCTGGTCAACTCGACTGCTTCGACCATCCGTCAAATTCATGATCTGATCCAGCAGAACGACAAGATCTTCACAGCAGCTTGCATCAAGGACATCAACTTGTTTGCTGCCAAATGCAGGGCTATCTATGTCGGAGTTTTGACTCTCATCGCTAAGAAGACACAAAGTGTCAGCGGAGACAAAGATGTGAAAATTTTGTCGGCTGAGCAGATTGAGGAGCTCTTGGCCTGTCTTGCCAACATGAGTGTTTGGCGAACCGAAGCTTGGAACTGGCTGGAGCCGCGATTCAACGTTTGCCAGCAGGAGTTGAAGCAAGCCAGGTTTGAGCTTGTTCTGCGTTATCTCCTTGGCAGTATCGCTCGGCTTCAGATGGAGTCAGTAAACCCCTTTTCTCCTTCTATAGCTCAGGTACTAACGTCGAGTTAGAACTATGATACGTTCCCCAGGCGCTTGGGAGAATGAAAACTCCCTGCGAAGTTTTGCCGAGAACGTCGCTGAAAGGCGCGTGAAGTACTACAAGTCTTACAACAGAAGGCGAGCTGCTTATAATAAGGCACCTTCACCAAAGGCCTCGTTCGACGAAGTCAGAAGTGTTTACTCAACATCATCAACGTCAGTATCTGCCCTTTCGTTAACCATAACATCTTACTGACTGCATATCCTGTACAGGACAAGTACCGCTGTCCTTCCTTCCCGCGTGACAGTAATCGACGGAGACAGCTTTGATGAGAAGGTCAAGACTGAAACAGTTGAAACAGAGAAAGAGACTTCAGGAGTTATCGTTGAGAACACTATCCAGAACAAACAGCCTGATAACTCCCCCCGAAACTGGGTCCAACGTCACTTTTCTTCCAGTCCTAAAGAGGATTGGAAGAATGAAGACATCATGGCTTTCGTCCTTGACATGAGCCACGCAAACAAGCTCATCACAAGACTCGAGCTAGATGACAAGGAGCTTAAAGCCAACCTCTCCAAGCTAACCTCAAGTCGTCTCTGGAAGCGTCGGCCTAACCTTGTCGAGCAATACTCGGCACTTGATCAGAATGTTCGCCAGGATGTCGATAATGCCATCATTGTCGCAAAGCGCAAGAGCACCCGCGAGATGACTCTTGTAGCCATGACGGCCAAGAAGTCAGACTCGCAGAAGGCAGCTGACAGAGGATCTGGCTTTCATTATGCTCCTGATCTCAATGTCACTCTCTACTTCAAGCTGGGTGCTGAATTTGAGCCGATCTATCTGATTGATCAAGAGAGAAGGCTTGAGTTGCCTTACACATCTTGTGCCACTTACAAGGTATATTGTCCAAGCGAAGATGTCTTGAATGAACATATACTAATCTTTGATTGCAGATGATGAGAGATCTCATGACTCAAACCAACTGGGCCCCCGGCGTTGCTCACCATATCATGGCTGGTCGTTACGATCTCTGCACCCAAGATGGTCTAGCGGTCATGCTTGGAACCTGGGACTCAGTTCGTCGTCCCGGCATGACACTGACCCTCAAGATCTGGCCACCTCCAGTTCCACCAGGTCCACCTCGACCCAGATTGTATCCACCCCCGCCCCCCATGGGCTACGTTCCGCCGGTTAAGAAATATCGCGAAAAGATGAAGAAGACCTATCATGAGATGGTCGAATTGCTCGGCCTCTCTGAAGGGTGTGTCCCAGACCAGGAGACTGTCAAGTCTGGACTGGGAGATCTTTTGCGTCTGTGGACTAATGCTATTGATCCCCATACAGAGGATTGTTCGGACTGTGCATCGTCCATGATGAGTTATAGCTCTTCGAGCTCTGAGTACAGCGACTGAGATACTGGTGATATTGGGTGGGAGGATCTACTTTGTTGAGTGCTTATATTTACCTTGACGACCAAATTGATGATCTGATTTGCGAGAACCTTGTTGTCAGAAACGCCGCGGTATTAGTGAACACTGAACAGTCGCCAAATGCACAAGACATAAGCGCAATGCATGTTGAAGCTGAATGTCTTGTTTGGGTCTCCCAGATACGAAACATGTCAATGACACAGCTATTGTGTTCACTAATCTTACCAACATTCCTTCTAGAACAAAGGTATGCTGCCAAACATCTGCCGATTCAACAGAAACACCATCGTCAGGTATAATGACACCTTTTCCGTGCAACTTAAACCCGCATGAACCTTATCGGCCTACCCATCAATTAACGTCTCTAGAAATGGTGCAACATCAATATTCTACGTAATGAACCGCTCTGGACCCCTGACCAACAACTATCAACAAATAAATGGCGAGATAATTCGAGCTCATATCCGCCATCGTACCATCCAGTACCCCTCTGCTGATAAGACCCCTCTACTGATAAGCAAAAAAAAAGTTTCCCCATACAAAATGCCCAATTTCACTTACACAGTGCTTGGCTAAAATTGAAGTTATTTACGTGAAACAAGTTGTGTCTTATTGAGAGTTTCATGCTGTTTCGTATTATGCTATTATTGCTTACGCTATATGGGCGGTTTGGCCGCATGGAACTATCGCAAAATTTCTATCAATGCCTCCTCCACGAACACTCCTCCCCAAAGCTTGTAGGCCTTTTATC
>JABEEM010002303.1:0-44848 GCA_013363185.1 Fusarium secorum | reverse complement strand
GAATCTCAGGCGAGTCTGGGATTGGAAGTTCGTCGGCAGTGGCCGGCACTTGTGCAGACTCTTTGTCTTTATTGTTTTCAACAGTCTCATTGTTCACCTTCTCATCCTTTGTCGAGTCACCGTTCACCTCCAAAGGCGTGGAAACATCGTTGGAGGTGACATTTTGGGGAGATGAGACGTTCTCAACAGACTGTCGAAGCTCTTCAGTCTCTCGAGCAGGCGATGGTGATGGTGGTTTTGAGGGTGACTTTGGTGGTGATGCAGAGCGAGCTCTTGATACAGAAGGCGACGACGCAGCTGGGGGTAGAGCTGCTGTCGTGGGCTCTTCTACAGGTTCTTGTTCGGGCATTTGTGAAAGTTGTTCAGGTTCTTGTGTGAGCTCCGTGGGCTCTTGTGCAGGCTTGCTTACAGGCCCTTGCACAGGCTTTTGCACAGGTTCTTGCACAGACTCTTGTACAAGCTCTTGTGTATCAAGAGGCGCGGCATCAGTCATTTCGACATCTTGAGTAGGATGCTCGTCTTGAACAGGATCGATCTCTATATTGTCCATTGCGTTCATCTTGTCGTCTTGATGAAGGTCGATTAGCTTGTCTGTTGATGTAGGAAATCGATAGATGTTTGTGATTTGATGAGTTGATTCTTGCTTGATGTTGTTGTTGGTGTTGGTGAGAGAGAGAGCAGGTTCAGAAGAATCTTGAGGAAGAGGTTCGGTAGTGGGGACTTCAGCAACTCCATTGACAGGCACAGGCACTGGCTCGGATGCAGGAACAATAGGTGAGTGAACAAATTCACTCTTATTGTTCTCGTCGGCTGTAATTGGCAGAGGTGGTATTGTCGGTGCTGGCACTGGCACTGGCACTGACACTGCCTCTGTTTCTACCTCTGGTTCCACTTCAACTGGATTAGAATCTGGCACTGCCGTGGCAGCTGGTTCAGATTGTGCATCTGCCACTGCCACTGCCACTGCTGGCGGCTTTGCTTCATTAACATCTTCTGCAGTTGGTGACTTGTGCGTTGTACTCAGTGATTCCGGCTCGGGTTCCCCTTTGGGAAGTTTTTCGGCCTGCGGCTCTGTAGGTTGAGATACAGGTTCCTCGATAGAGGTTCGTGGAGGTTCCACAGCAGAAGAAACTTTGTCTGAGGAGATTTGCTCAACCTGGGGAACAGACAAGGTTTCTTTTGTTTCAAGCTGGTGTTGATTACCACCAACTTGAGGAGCGGCAAATGCATCCTTGGTAGACTCATTTTGGGGGGACTTTTTAGGTGAGTCCTTTGATGGCATCTTATTCTGGGGGGATGAGTTATTTGAAGCAGCGTCTCTCAGCTCAGAGTCATCGGCATCTGAGTAATAGGCACCGACTTCAATTGTGTCTTGGACGTCGTTATCATCATCTTGCAAGGCAGCTTGATGATATGCCTTGAGGTCACTGGATTTTCGAGTCGGATTCCTCCGGCGATTGGACGGGGTGTCAGCACCCATGGAGGCGCCTCGCCTCTTAGAGTCATTGCTGTAAAAGTCATCTGTGTCAAAGTTGACCTCAGACCTTCGCTTTTTGCCGCGTGCTGAAGAGGTAGAATTGGGAACGACAACATCGTCGTCGATGTGCTCAAACGTGTAATCCACGCGAGCACGCTTACGAAGACTGTGGCCGCCCTTTTTGGGCCCATGCTCACCCTCATCAGGAATTGGATAGTTATCCATAGTAGTAGAACGCTTCTTCGCATTCGAATTGCGACTACTGCTAGGAGAAGAGAAAGTGAAGGCGTGTTGGAGAGGTTTGGCTGAGCGGCGGCCACCAACGCCTACACCTTGAGGCGTTGTGGTATTAGTGTGAGAAACAACAGGACTTGTGAGTGGATTCAGGTCAAAGGAAGCCTCTGAAGTAGAAGTAGGAGAAGCAGAAGCTCCTAACGGACGGCGACGTTGAGGCATCCGGCGCGAGCGGTCCATTGTACAGCCAGGACAGGCTTGTTAGTTGTGTCTGGCCCGAGAGAGATTTTGTATGGTTGGATGGGATGAGGCTGGGATGCAAGTTTACAGTAAGGACGTGTAGTGGCCAGCCGGGCCCGCGAGAGGCGTCATGCGAGTGAATCCACGGGACGGGTAACTTAGTAAGAGCGCAATGCCAAATAACAGAGCACAATATGAGCCTGAAAATTTATAATCAGACAGGCGCAGCCTCGAAAGAGGATGAGGCTCAAAGTGCGTGGATATGAATGAATGAATGAGATGAGCGTGTCGGATGGAGTAAGAGAAACAAGCCAGGGCAGAGAAAGAATTTTGAAGTACAGGACAGGGAATTGGCGGCAACTTGCAAAAAAAGACAAGACACGACAGACGCCCCCGATGAAAAGTACAACGCAAGACAAAGGCTAAAAGGACGCCCTTAACAATAGAGAAGTGACCTGATACGCCTTGATACAAGAGGCGACGGTTTAACCAAGAGTGCAGTGCAATATATGACAAGCAAGAGGCGTGTGTGATGAAGACGAGACAGGACAGTCTCCTTTTGGCTCTGATGTTGGTCTCCAGTCGATTTTCTCAAGGTGTCGTGGTCTGGTCCGTCCGAATAAGCCAGCCAAGGCTAGACCCGCCTGGGGCCTCTCCTGTTAGTGGTATCCCGGCCACTGAAAGACCCAATCTCTCACAAGGCTCAGGGACCTGGCAAACCCGTCAGTACGTACCCGCCCCAGCGACCCCTTCTCCGGGGTTCCTCCAGACCAATCAGGCAATTCTATTTTCACGGAACTACACGGCGCTAGTACAAGTCAGGTATGAGCATGACCGTGTCGTCTGCTGCAAATCACTGGGTGTTAGTGGTTGCTTTGCTGTTGTAAGTCGCTGGTCAGCCAATTACAATACTTGACGAGTACTCCGGCTGAGCTGTTGGTGAGGCTTGATGTCCACACAATGAGGTATCATTGGTGAGTAGCCGACAAGTAGATGATGTTTCAGTAACATCAGCAATTCCATCTGACAATCTGAAAGGAAAGACTCCCAGGAACGCAATGATATCATTAACTATTGCATGAGATCTCACTTACACGAAACATTTATCTATATCTGCGTATGCTGTTGTCCTAACTCCTGATGTAACCGTCGTGATCATCCATTCGGAAACAGCACGTGTTAGACGTTCCTGCCTTCCCGGTGCTCCTGGACCCTTGCAGCTGTCGGTGTCGTACCTACCTCTCCAGAGCTCCAACCATCCATCCCGTCTCCCTTAGGAGTCCTCTTTCTTTTGCGCCAAACAACCTTCTTTCAACCCCCCGCCTTTACCAAATCATCAGCACGACAACTTTCGACACTTCACGCGAAGCCAATTCCACATCACTACACTCTTTTTGGGTCGCAGCTGCAGCAGATCTCTGCAATTATGGCGTCGAAAAAGACAAAGCCCACCGCCGCTGGTGACGACGTCGACATTGACGAGCTGCTGTCTGGCCTTGACCGCGATAAGAAGCCCAAGAAGACAACAAAGTCTAAGCCGACCTCTGCCGCATCCAAGGCACTTGCTGATCAGGATATTCTCGCCGACCTTGAATCGGAACTGGCTGAGCAGCCTTCACGACCTCATACTCCCCGCCTCAAGGATGCCACCCGCCGTTCCACAGCAACACCCCCCGCTGGCGACCCTCGCAAGTCTACCGATAGTGCACGCAGCCTGAAAGCAACATTCACACCAAGCGCTACGAGCTCAGAACTTTACGAGAACGAGAAGAAGCCAACATCTGAGCCTGTCCAGCAAGAACCTGCCACTCAAGCCTCTGGTGGAGGATGGTGGGGTGGCATTTTATCCACGGCCAGTGCTGCTATGAAGCAGGCCGAAGCCGCTGTCTCACAGATCCAACAGAATGAAGAGGCCAGGAAGTGGGCAGACCAGGTTAAGGGAATCAGTGGACTTGATGTCAACACTCTTCGAACCTATGGTATGTTTGAACTAAACACCGGGTTATGACTCTGGCTAATTGAGAGTTTAGGTGATGAACTCCGACACCGTGCTCTCCCTACCTTCACCAACATCCTCCACACTCTTGCGCCTCCTATCAGTTCCCATGAACGACTTCTCATTCATATCACCCACGATCTTGTCGGCTACCCGTCACTCGACCCTTTGATTCATAACGTCTTTGGCCATGTGATGGCACAGGTTGAAGGCGGTGACCTTCTTGTCATCCAGCGTGGCCAGGAGAGCCACTCTCGACGTAGTACCGATACTATTACTGGATGGCACGACGGCCCTTGGTGGAGACAAACTGATACGCCCCGTGAGCTCGGATTGATCAAGGGTTTGCCTGAAGGAACCAAGCTTTGCCGCGCCAACGCCGAATCGCATGCGAACGAATACTTCTCTGCCAATGGCGGTGTCGAAGCAGCCAAGCACAAAGCCACCGAGGATGTGAGCGAGACCAACCCTGTTAGAACCTCGGATCTGTTCCTGGCTGTCCAGGCAATTTCAGTGGATGAGGACAAGAACCTGTTCGCTCGCACTGCTTCTGCGGAGAAGGAGAAGGACTCTTCTGGCGTCGAGGATCAAGATGAGAACGAGGAGCTCATTTGTTTCGCTGTTTTCATCCTGGATCCTGTCCATGACATTGAATTTTACACCGTTAGCCAGTCTGTTCCTGCTCGATGGGTTCAGTGGCTCGATACTCCCGCCCCTCTCACACCCCGATCTGGCGAGGATGGTGATGTGGCCGACGCCAATATTCCGGAAGAGATCAGGGATATCATTGAGAGCGGTGGCGTTGACCCTCGAGAATGGGTTGCTGAGTGGCTTGAGGAGCTTCTCAACCTTTCTATTGGTACTGTTGCTCAGCGATATGTTGCTCGCCGCATGGGTGTTGGTGAGGGTGGCCTGGGTAGGGGCAAGAGACGGATGGAAGACCTTGTACAGGACAATGCTGGTGAGGCTGCGCGTGCTGGCGTCATCTAAAGGACGTGGAGGAAAAGCGTTAAAGTATGTTGTATGACAAGGTAGGTTGGGCGTTGGAGTTTGCGACCGGTAAATGTAACCTTCGGAAGCTTAAGTGGGCTTGGAAATATTTGAATACTGGGTTCTCTTTTCATCACGTAGGGCTAGGATCGCTTTGGAATCTACACTGTCATTAATATCAAGCTGGACTTTGAACGTCGACTAGCTCGACTATACTATACTATACTGGTCTCTAAAGCCTGACCGCAGAATTCTATCCATGTTCTGAAGCAAAGTTTATGTATGGCCAACTCGATGAACTGTCCCAGCCTTCTTAAGCTCACCTCTAGCCTCTCTGGTGGCACCCTCTATATCAACCTTCTTCAACGGCCGGTAGACGGGATCCCACATCTGCTCCCTGATCCACTCCTCCAAATCTTGTTCCTTTTCAGGGATGCCCTCCTGTGTAGCCTCTCCATCCTTGACAGCTGCTTGTATCACATTGCGGGCAATGCGAACGCTGACATCCCGCACTGAATCCACGTCTGGGAGAAGAGGAGCCGTTGAATCTTTGAGAACGGGGCTCAGTGAGGAAACTCCCTCCACAGCGGCTACAAGCATGCGATCTGTCAAGTGCTTGGCACGGGCGAGCACGCAGCCGAGACCGATGCCGGGGAAGACGACTGAATTGTTGCATTCGCCAACGTTGATGCTAATTTCAGAACCATCTTTGCCCCAAGGGCCTTTGACGGGTGGGAAGGGTGAGCCTGTGGCTACAAGGGCTTTTCCATGTGTCCATTTGAGGATATCCTCAGGTTTGGCCTCGTGTAGGCGCGTGGGGTTCGAGAGAGGAAGAATAATAGGGCGCTCGTGGTGCTCAGCCATGGCGCGGATGACTTCTTCGGTGAAGGCACCAGGCTTGGTAGACGTGCCAACAAGAACATTAGGCCGAATCTCCTTGATCACAGAGAGGAGATCAGCGTCCTTGTCTTTCCATTCTGAAGCATCCTTGGTAAAGATCTTTTGGGAATCAGTGACACCTTCGGTTTCTGAGGTGAGAAGACCAGGCTTGTTAATCAGCCTAAAAAGTTAGCCGTGTTCTGTCTCATTGGTGATAGACCTTACCAGATCTGCTTTGCTGCCTCCTCATGGCTCATGTTTCCTTCCGTGGCAATGGCATCTCGGACTTGGTCTGCGATACCAAGTCCAGCACTACCAGCTCCAAAGACGACCATTCGGAGGTCTTTGAGCTTTTGCTTGCTGACGTGAAGACCTGACAGGATCGCTGCAAGAGTTACACAGCCTGTTCCTTGGACATCATCGTTGAAGCAAGCAAAGTCTGGACGATACCGATCAAGAATCTTCCTCGCTATTAAAACATCAATGTCAGTGAATGCCACCAGACTGTGACAGAGGGTACACACCGTTGGTTAGACCAAAGTCTTCAAAGTGAATGTAGGCTTTGGGGTAGAGCTTCCTTGCAGACTGCACAAATGTGTCGACAAACTTGGCGTACTCTTCACCACGAACACGATTCTCCTTGAGACCGAGATATAGCTCATCGTCGAGAAGTTCCTTGTTGTCCGTGCCGCAGTCGAGGACAACCGGAAGGGTCCTATTGGGATGGACGCCTGCACAGAGAGTGGTGAGGACTAACTTGGCGACGGAGATGAGAATACCGCCGACGCCTTGATCACCAATGCCGAGGATCTCTTCGCCATCTGGATGCGATGTTAGTAGCCGCTGATATAATTCAGAAGATAAACTGACCAGATACGACAATGTAGTCAATATCTTCAGGATTTCCCCATTGAGCAAGGTTGTGATGCACATGATCTGGGTCTCGAATGTTGAGATAGCAACCTTCTGGGCGTCTAAAGAGTCGAGAGTAATTCTGAATAGCATCGCCTTCAGTTGGTGTATAGACGATGCTCATCATCTCGTCGAGATGAAGTTGCAGAAGCTTCACACAACAGTTAGTTAGCATTGCGGTGATATCGGAACTACGCATGAGTGATACCTTGTAGTACAGAACCTCATTTTGATCCTTTAGTGAAGTGAGAAAAGTATTCTTGGCTAAATCGTCGGGCCTTGATGAATACTGCTCATAAGCACGCTTGCATTGCTGTTCAAGTGTCTGAACACCTTGAGGTAGCAAGCCTGTGAGGTTAAACTCTCGACGCTCATCAGGAGGAAAAGCAGAGCCCTTGTTGAGATATGGTGTGTTCAAGAGCGATGTACCACTGAGTGCGCAGTTAATAGGCCCGGTGGTGCTCAGTGGTAGATGACCAAACTTGGACTTTTTGGAGTGATCAGCCTTTGTGGCATAGTTGCTGGTGAGGTTCAGGTATCGCATGGTGGACGGATATAAACGGAAGCGATGGACAGGGGATGATCTTGACAGTTTGAACATGATTATTCACTTGGCAGTCTTGGCCTTTTGATATGTGGTAGTATTAATAGTAGAGTAGCAGCATAGCATGGATAGATAAGCAGACACGGTAGTTGAGATAGAACATCAAGTTCTGCATCTGATATCACAAAGATGACGTCGTTGAGCTCTCACTGGCCTAAATCCACTCTGACGAAAGAAGACGAAACGAAACCTTGATTGCATCTGCACGTGCTAGACTAAAGGTCGAAAAACAATACGGAGGGTCCCTGATATCATGAACTTCGATAATATTCCAGCGAGACACTGTAATCACATGATAGTGACACATGTACTATACATATATTCCAAAAAAAGAGAAAAAAGAATGTCGGTGCTCCTGGAGCCTCGCCCGTGTAGAAATTGAGACAATGTTATCCACCAAAAGGTGACCAACAAAGACGAGACGGACGCGGACTATGATGGCCCTTGTTATTCTAGCAACTACGACAACAAAAGGAAGCACAACGAATTGTGAGTCCCCTTTTTTGTCGTTAAATCATCCTTCAGACTACTTCGTGCGGATAGTACAAAACGCACCGTCCGTGGAAGACCCTCCGTGAGGAAGACTCGTGGGAAGATTGAGTGACTGAAGGACAAACGCTGCGGATGGATAAGAGAGATGTATAGATGCCTACCTTGTAACAAGACACATAATCAGATCTTGAGATCGCGTCTTGTTGTGTTGCTCTGAGAGACAGAGAGAGACTTGGAGTGATGGTGAGAGAAGGGGAAGATTATGGTGAAGGAAAATTTGACGCGGTTTCTGGTGGTGGAGTTGAAATGTACAGTACGTACCCCACTCACTGTTCGGTTGGCGGGTCAGCCACCAAAAGATGCTGCATTCAACTTGAATCCTCATTGGCTCATCAACTTACACCAGAACAATCACTGCTCGATATTGTGTCTCACAACATAATCCTTAGTGGTTTGTAAATACAGAAATAATGCACGCCAGCACGTTTTTTCCCATGTACTCACTACGGCCATCTCTGCTTCTAAGCGTTCTCATGGTGAGATGGCCTTGTCTCAATCTCTCCGTCCTCCACCAACGCCTTCTCAGCCTTCAAAGCGTCAACCTCAAGCTCAATTCCGAGACCAACATCTCGGCGCGCCTCATCCAGCATCTTTGCATCCTCTTCACCAGTGTGGCTTCCAAACACTCGATCCATGTCTTCGAGAGTAGCACCCTTAGTCTCCGGAAGACAAAAGTACAGCCAGACCATACTGCATGCCAAGAAAACGGCAAAGAAGATGTAAGTGCCCCATTCGAGAGTTTCGAACATGGGAGGCACGTAAAAGGCAACGGCAAAGTTGTTGAGCTGGAGTCACTGTCAGTTATAGTCTACTTGGCTCACAAGCGAGGTGGGACTACTTACCCAGTTACTAGAAGCACCGATTGAAGAACCCTTGGATCGGATAGAAAGAGGAAAAATCTCAGCAACAAGGGTCCAAGAGACAGGACCCCATGTAGCTCCAAAAGCTCCGACGTAGAGCCAGATAAAAGCCACGGCAACCCAACCAGCAGCACTATGCGTATCCCAATCGTGCTGGAACTTGGCGACAATAATACCAGCGAGAACCATCGAGATAAGCATGACGATGGATCCCACATAGAGCATGGGCTTTCGTCCAACTTTGTCGATGATCGCCATGGCAGGTAAAGTAAAAACGAAGAACACGACGCCCGTAACTCCTGTCGCCAGTAGAGCCTGCGTTCCTCCAGTGAGACCTAGACTTTCAAAGACTTGGCTAGCATAGTAGATAATTGCGTCAATACCAGACCATTGTTGCCAGAACATAACAAGCCAAGCTGTAGCAACACGCTTGAAGTTATCCTTGGTGCGGAAGATCTGATAGTACTGAGCAAACTGGGCCATCCAGACACTGCCCTGCTCTTTAGCAGCCAGATTGGGGAAGTTCTTGGCGAATGCGCGCTGTTCAAAGAGAGCCTCGGCCTTGATCTCCTTATATTCCACCTGAATGAGCTCGTGCTCGATTGGTAGGTTACGGAGGTAGGATAGCGTTTTGAGAGCCTCCTCATCACGACCCTGCTTGACGAGCCAACGTGGGGAAAATGGTAGCCACCAGATCCCAAGAGCGAGAAGAACAGCGGGGATTCCTTGGATGATGGATGGGAGCATCCATGCGAGATTGCTTTGGCCTTCTCCTGTACCGCCGATGTAGTTGCTGCCGTATCCGATCCAGAATGAGAGCATGATACCGAGGATGGTGCAGAATTGGTAGAAGGAGACGAGGAAGCCACGGAGTTCGGGAGAGGATAATTCGGCGTTGTAAAGAGGACTAGAGACGTTAGTCAGATATGATTGTCAGTACCAGGTAACATTGAGGACTTACCCAACACCACTGAAAGTACCAACTCCAATACCAGTGAAGAAACGACCAGCATAGAGCATAGAAGCATTATCCTTTGTTCCTCCAATATACAAATAACTACCAAGAATTACCCAGCAGCAAGCCATGAACATAGTGTACTTTCGTGAGTAGACTTCACCAAAGACACCAGCGGACAAGGAGCCCAAAATGCCACCGAGTTGAAGGATCGAGGTGAGCCAGCCAGTGGCTGAAGACGAGTTGACGATAGAGGGGAAATTCTCCTTGAAGCGATGCATCACCAGGGACTGGCCTAGGACACCTTGTTGGTAGCCATACTCAAAACCACCGAAGCTGGGATTGTTAGTGAGAGGGTGAAGATAGGGATGTAGGAGACGAACGAGGCGAAGAGGGCGATGACGATGAGCTTGGGGTTCTTGGCGAGAGTCCTCCATCGATTTTGGTAGGCGAGCTTCGTCCGCTCGTCAACTGTCGACTCCATGACGAAAGAAGCTTGAATACAATCTATTCACCACCGTTGAACAAGAAGTGAAGTAGTGCTTCCAAGCCACGAGGCAAGTATACGTGTGACAGAACCAAGATCAACATCAACATCGGGAGAGCGATGGCCCTATATAACGAACCACAATATCTGCATCATCGACAATTCCATTGCCATTTCGAGCCATCAACTACATGGATCACAATGTTAAAAGCTCCCCGCAACTAACACCTCATGCCAATCCGGGGACCCCAGATGCAACATGAAAAAGATACAAGTGACGATGTATCATTATGGAGTCGCACTGCTAGGGTCGGTGAGACTCCGGCGATGGGGGAATGGGGGTGCGTGGGATGTCCATATTGGGAAAGACTTCTGTATATGGCAGTGTCAAGCACTTTGGAATTATAGCCTCGTCTTGCCTGATGAGCGAGGATATTATGAGCACGGTTTTTATCATGACTGATGATTGATTCACTACTAGAATTACAAGCTACGGTTAGGTCGAGTATCGATACAATCGGCATGCCAGGCAATCATGCAACGAGAGATATTACCATATAAGAATCCACAAAATAAGGATAATCGTATTGCGATCCGTACAAGGTCCGTTTTCTTGCTTGAAATGTTACATTGCAAAAGGCAATACCCTAAATACCACATCAATCTGTCGGAGGGCCCCGACTTACACGGATATTTTAGTGGGCAAGAGTTCGCCGAGCATTAAGAAATCACGCGCTATTACCAAGTTTTCTGACCAGGTAATGAATAGCAAACGTGCACTCTTTTTAAACGCTCAGGATCATGAAACACATTTCTTCCCCACATGTTTCCCCGGTGTCAGTTTTGGTCCCGGTGTCGGCCCTTGCTGTGACGATCCCGCATCTCTTCTCCAACATCCTCAGTGTATTTACCTCTAGTGACAGTCTATTAAATGCAGGTAAGTCGACTTAACATCGACAGTCCTTGGCATCGGCAGATGAGTCTTGTATCTTATGAGGCTCAACTGGGAATATTGATCCGCAAGTACATGGCAGAAGGATTTTCTGGATCGACACTGGATAGAAGCAGGGGCCAAGCAATTGGAGGTGCTTGTGACTTACATAACTCTATGGAACGTTTCACATAACCCTTACCCTTTTACACGAAGAAGAAGAAATTTGCTTCATCAGTGGATTGTATTGAAGAACGTATACCGAGCATGTTTTTACTCTGTCGGAAGATTAATATAAAGAAGCCTCTAGCCACGTCTGTTCGCTGGAGGTTGCTGCATGGCTCACCTATACTACCCTACGTATTGGATGGCGACCTCAGTGAGCAAGAAAACCTAGAACTCCTATTATAAGTAACAAAAAGATTTTGGTGAATTTAGTGTAGCTTTTCGATTAATTATTCTTGGAATGCACGTATTCCATCTTTCGTCTTACAACCCCGGATTTCGCTAAAAATGCCCAAGGCGCCTGTGGCGGTTAAAAGTTCCTTTTTCGAGTTCGGGGGTTACTGAGCTAAAATCCTCCGGGAATAAACTTCTGTTCAGGTGTCTTTTGCAGGACGCCATACTCGTAAGCGTCGCCGTCCACATTAATAGGCAGGGCTGCTTTGCTGAGTAACACCATGCGCCGAATAGATCGTCCAAGATGGTTGTCCACCTCTACAATGTCAACATTTGGATCGTCATTGGGGGACTCGAACCTTTGTCGCTTAGGAGCGGGTGTCTTTCCAGTATGGTTGCTCTCGTTTTGAAGACCTTCGAAGGAGCCCTGGTCCAGGCTTTTTCGTTCATGATTAGGCATATTTATGCTGTTGAAAGCAGCCGTATATGAGGTGACAGACAGTTTTTGAGTATGAAGAAGAAGAAAGGTTGAAAGTTGGATCAGAGTGGGGGAACCGGTCCCCTTTATACCTGAACTGACTCCGAAGTTATAAAAGTTGACCTAAACCTTATTACTTCACTGGGTATGAGCTGAATCTACATAAATTTACATAAATTTATATAACTTTACTAAATATTGATATTGTGTCCCAACTACAGTAGGTACGAAAGAAACAAATGTTACTTGCCAGGGCTGCTCGAAACCTAGGGGAGGATCAAGGGAACTTCTGACCGTAAATCAAAGCGTTCAAAATGACTGATCTAAAGATAAATGAAATCTATACTGGATTTGACTAAGGCCGTATTAGAATCAGGTAGGTATTTTATCATTCAGACTAGAAATCAGAAGCTTTCTTGCTTCCACCAGCTACTCGAGGTAGACTAATATAGTAACAGCGGTGGCCATAGAAGTGACCCTTACCCTAGGTCTTCTGACAAGTCTTCAAGTTCCAAAAGCTTAATTCTTATGGCCACATAAAACTATTATACTGGTATTAGTGCATTAAGAGGAGAGGTCACATATTTCGTTCAAGACCGCGGAGGCCTCAAGATCTCGCGATATGTATAGTTGTATATTCAGATGGCCTATGAACAGCGACTTTCGAATCAAAGAGCGTCCTTAAATTCCTCCAATATCCACCTTTATAATCTTGTAGTAATTCTCAATCTCATATATACTCATCGTTCCCAACCCTCATCCTCCTCTTGGACCAAGATCTCACAGACATCCATCGTCTCTTTTGGTGATGTTAAAGCGCTTACTGGGCGCTGTTGCCGTTGTTACCGATCAGGTTGGGAGAGCTGCGGAGGTTGCCAGTGATCTTGCCAGAAGTAGCAGTGCTGGTGAGCCAGTTGGTGACACCAGAGACGCCAGAGACACCATTGACAGAGATGCCGTAGAGGACAAGACCAGCAATGTGAGGAGTAGCCATGGAGGTACCGCTGATGCTGTTAGTGGCGCTGTTGCTAGTGTACCAGGCAGAGAGAACGGCGGAACCGGGAGCAAAGATGTCAAGGACAGTGCCGTAGTTGGAGTAAGAGGCAATGGCCCAGTTGCTGTCGATAGCACCGACGGTGATAGCGCTGGAAGCAGAGGCAGGAGAGGTGTTGGCGGCGTTGGCACCGTCGTTTCCAGCGGCAATGGCAGAGATGATACCAGATCGGGAAGCAGAGTCGACGGCATTGTTGAAAGAAGCAGAGTAACCACCGCCAAGAGACATGTTCACGACAGAGCGAGCAGTTCGGCCCTTGGAGATGATATCGTTGGCGGCCCAGTTGAAACCAGCGAGAATGATAGAGGTGCTAGAAGAGCTGCCCTGGAAGACCTTTACAGCCTGGATGGTGGCCTTCTTGGAGACACCGTAGGTCTTGCCGGCAATGGTGCCAGAGACGTGAGTACCGTGGCCAACAGAATCGGCGTTGTCGCCACTGAAGGCAGTGTAGACGGCCTGAGCACGGCCCTCAAATTCATTGTGGGTGGTTCGAACACCAGTGTCGACGACGTAGGCATAGGTGTTGGTACCAGCGTTGGTATCGTAGATGTAGCTGGTAGATCCCCTGGAACGGTGAGAGACCGTGCCGAGTCCCCAGGTGGCGCCACTCTGAGTAGTCAAGGCACGCTTTGCGAGAGTCTCTGCCTCTTCTTCCTCCTCCTCAACCCAGTTGATGACCCACTCACGGTCCTCTTCGACGATGGCAACCTGGACTGGATATCAGCACTGGAGCTCATTGACATTCAATGTCACTTACATCAGGGTTCTTCTTGATCTCCTCGACTGTGCTCTTGTCGAAAGAGCCAGCATAGCCCTGGAAGCCATACTTTCCCTTGTAGGTGCGCTCAACACCCTTCTCGGCACGCTTGTTCAGTCCACGCTTGTGAACATCCTCAACCCAGCTGAGATGGCTGTCGACATCGGCAGAAGCGATATCAGACTTCAGGGTGATGATGTACTTGCCAGGAATGATCTTGCTGGAGTCAACCTTGGCAGTAGTAGGAGCGGCGTTGACGAGCCCGAAGAGGGTTGTCGCGGCGAAAGCGAGGTTCTTGAAGTTCACCATTGTGAAGATACAAAGGAGCAGAGACAGGACAAGAGACGATTGGGGATGCTTGTGTGTGGATGAGACTGAGGGTGATGAGGATGAGAAGGTAAGTTGTTTTGAGGAGGAGGACGACACGCCTTATATAGATGTGATCTATGTTGCTAGGCGACTGCTTCAATAACAATAGGGATGGGCTGATACGGGGTTCGTATGTTGAGTTCATGAAGTCACCTCGGCCAGCCATCTGAAGCCATGATACATGGTAACGTTAGCTATTATTGTGGTGGCAGAAGTATATCGAACGGTTTGTGGAGAGAGACTTTGCTCTCTGGTGTCCCCCCTGAAGTCAAAAGCCCAACAGCCGGAGATTCTCAACCACTACAGACAGAGTGCAGGGTTTGTAAGGTGCAAATCTGCAAGTGTCTTGCATCTATTCCCAGACATGATGTCCCATCAAGACACAATCGAAGGGATGATTTTCATCAGCTTCCTCTTGCGGCGACAACCGACAGATTTACGCAGCGTCTCGCCATCGCCTTCAGCAACGCCAGACAAAAAGAGGAAGGCGAGATGTGATGTATCGAGGCGGGAGAAGCTCTGAGAGGCGACTCAGGATAGCGAGAGTGCAAAAGTTCTCGAGAATGCAAGAAGCAGGTCGGTGGGCCTAGCATCAAGGCCAAGAAAGATGCATGGGACTTTCCATCACAATGGATACCTTGATGATAGAGCACCAGGATATCGTAATGGGTCTCGGTGACGTCCAGAACACACCCAGCTTGTCTCACAAATTATGAACAACAATACGTTGACGGAATTCGATTGCATGTGATAAGACAGGGCGTGAGGAATAAGTAGGTTACCATCGATGACCTTGGCTATAGTTGGGTGTATTCAGGATCTCTTCAGTGGAATTCCCTGCCGTCAATCATGATCGACATGGCACTAAGGAAACAACCCTCCAGCAGGTTACTCTTGAAGATCAACCATATAGTCTCGGTCTAGCCTCATATCTCGATCTTGGCAGCGACTGCCGGTATCCACAACTACTGGAGTCGATAATAGGGAGCGGCCCGAGGGGGAAGGCAAATCCCTTCCAGTCTCTGATTGGAGGCAGCAAACAGGAACATAGCCAGTCGGAATCATGGACCGGCCCGTAGAAGATGCATAAATCCTAGTTCGAGGTGTTTATCGTCAGAGGCTTGGTGAATTGATAGTCTCGAAAGAAGTTGAGCGGGAAGTTAGTGAACTGCCTGATAAAGCAACTATGCTTCTCCGCAACTCCAGCATAGCCAAAGCAGGCTAGACATTGCCCCTTGACCTAGCCCTACCGATGACAACAGCCGTACGGGAATGGTTTCACACCAAGAGTCATGCTGTAACTTGAATAGAAGTTCCAGTCATAGATGAGCATCAAATCAACTTCCTCTTTGGGACACTATGTCCGAGTAGGTGCGCATCGTTGCTGCCGCTGGCCTCGCAGGTCAAGACATTGATTCGAGTGTCCATTTTCGCTGGAGGCTGATAATTGCAGTGAGGCTAAGTTGTAGGAAAAGTACCCTTGCTTAGACTCATGATTCTATGTCTCGAAGCCCATGGGAGGATGAGAAGGAGGGCAGCGTGATTTGAAGCGAGGGGTTGGAGTGCACTCCTTGCGGAAGTCTTAGATGATCTATATCGATTGTCTCAAACATTGCAATCAAGACATCGGGATGGGAACGAAACAACCAAAGCCTTGGATTTGATATCCCTGTTTATCGAATCTGTCGCAATCCGCATTCCATCGAGGTTTCGTCGGCGAATAGATAATATCCTGAGCAGTTGTAAAGTTGAGGTTTCCTGCTCTAAGGGCCTGGGTGGGGTTGATGCTGCACCTCAAAGTAATAGAGGGGCCGGAGATGCCACGGGCAAGAGCCAAGCTTGAGTGGGGTGGGAGATCAACCAATGAGAAGGAGCGGAAGGAGTAAACGGGTTGTTGGTTCTTTCTTGTCTTACCTGACTGCAGAGATAAAGATTTGTGGCATGGACCCAGCAGGCGCATTGACGCACCCCAGAAGTCTAACTTACAATAAAAACATCATCTTCACCATTATCATCACCATCAGGGCTTCACAATCACTAACTTCCATTGTTCAAGGGTGAGGCCAAGACGCTTTAACCCCTGGAGAGACACGGAAAATTCACTACCCGTTAGCGCCTTCCTTCCCGTGCCAGTTTAATTCTAACCATAATTATATTCTCTCTATTCTCCCCATCGAAGCCTGATTTAGGGTGCTAATCTCGATTCCCTTTTAGGTATCTGCCCAACCTTGCTCAAGGCCAACCTCAGTAATGAATGAAAGGACCCCGCTCTATCTTTGCATCTCATGACCCTTGCTCATGCATCCGACTAATCAATCAATTAACCCTTATCAGCACCTCATGATGCTATCAGAACAAAAGTACCTGTCATGTTCTTGGATAGTACCTATTCTAATGTGTTGCATTAGGTTATCGGTCCGCCAAGACCTACGTATCATGCTTGTTCAATACTGAACAAAACTCCGAATCCCAAGCAACCCAACCCATTCGTGGAAACTATCCGACAACGCTCGCACGCCATCCTTTACAGCACTCGCTTATGGCCAAGGAACTTTTTGACTGGTCTAACGATGTTTTGAGTCAGGAGACGCTGACAACCTTGGTCGCTCTCGATAGCTTAGGAAGACCAGCAATTGGCTGCCATCCATTACCTATACCCTGCTATGAGCCTTCTCAGTAATTGCCCAAGGCATACACAGTCATAATGTTTAGCGAATCTGTTTATTTCTCCGTGACCACGCCGCACGATCGTCACGGCCCGCCGGAATCCTCTGAACGAAGTGTTACTATTGTCGCGAGGCTCAGGAACCAGTAAGAGCTGAAACTGATCTTACGGCCATCAACCGAACCTGGTTCTTGCAGTCAATCCTAGAACTGAAAGTAGGTCACGCCGCTTTGACATTTAAGCATCTATTAAACTTTACGCCAAGTGGTGTTCTTTTGCCCTGGACTAGTCTAAACTCAACTCGTGGCTCAACTTCATGCCACAAGGTAGCATCTGCTTTAACCACAAGAATCCATATGCAATACCTATGGCACCTCTCTCACTCTGGATGAGATCATCGATTCGATGTGGTATGCTCGCTTCCTGTACCCCGAGGACCCCTGTCGCCGTTGAATCGACGAGTGTCGCCACTACATGAGATCTTGCCGCTAGGAGGACCTACCACAAAAGTACTTACAACCTTGATTACTTGAGCTCCTTCCTAGCTGGTCACTACCATCTTCGAACCGAGAGCTATGTCGCGATAAGGATCCCATATTGCTCAACATCGTCAGCAGGGAAAGTCGCCTGCGAGGCACCTCGAAATCCATCCCACGCAGCTTCGAAGCGACGACTCAACAAAGGTTCCCACATCCCGGAAGAGATCAGGCTTCTGACCATAGAATACCCGCCCCAGTTAGCCAGCTATATGTGCGTTAAGGCTTGAGGCAACCTAAGCGGTAGCAGTGATATCCAATCACGCAAGGCACGAGGCTTCCAAGACTTCTAGACTACTCTCGCCTTTCGATGGAGGGTGTTCTGCACACACCATATCCAGTTAAAGATATTCGAAAACGTTTATGCATCTACTTCCATCAATACATACTTCTTAGCTCTTCACTCATCTTCGATTAATCACTTATGACATTCACAACAAGAAGTTGCTTCTGCTACCTTCCTGTTTACACCATAGTCGCCGAGGTGTTGCATCAGCAGGATACAGCGCGTCTACCAGATGATGTCTGGTTTACGCTAGAAAGTTGGGACACTGACCTTTGGTCGATTTCTCTGACCACAAGTAAGCTCTAGAGACTCTTCCCAAGTTTCTACCGCAACCAAGCTCCCCTCACTCAGTGGCAGACCAGTCTACAACTCAAGAAGCGAAAAAGATAAGGGGTCAGGCACTTCAAGCCTGTTCAAAGCTATATAAATTTCCGAAATAGTAATCGTTGCGGCCGCTATTAACTCCCTTTGCTGTCCAGGTCTTCGTCATGGTCACCGCTTGAAAGAAGCGGTCGGCATGTTTTGGTTAACTCTGAACATTCTCTCATGACCTACGATCTGTTCTAGCAAGTGAATCTGATTCAAGCTCTATTTGGAAAGTGGAAGTTGAGGATGAGGCCGACCCCCCACGGTAACTGAGGGAGACATGGTCGGCCCGTAGAGTAGTCTTACTTGACTTATCCAAGAACCTAAATTCAAGATCCTAGTTCTGACTCCTATACTAGTTCTTGACGAGCGCAGGTAATACTGAATCAACATTTGAGCCCCAGTACTGGAGTACGGTCTAAACTTCAGCATGAGATCCATATATAGAGATGCAGTCATTCCCTTGTCTTTGGAGATAGAGTTCGTAGGTCATGTTCATAGCGCCCAATCATCGACGCAGCTTTGATGATGGCCTTATACGGACCTTGCATGAGGCAGTGACACGTTGTTATCTTGCCAACACGGCATGTGGTGGTCAAGGCAGTGTGTAGTCGTATTACTCCGCAAAATGCCAGCTGTACTTCGGGATATGCTGCTTCGTATGGTCAGGGGCTCTTCGCATACGAGGTAATAGTATTGATTATGCGTGTTGCGTGTTACTGCGAAAACAACACTCGAGACTCACTCGTACTCTCATCAGCACCCCCTATTGTCTCCCAAGTTCATTAGTCTGAAAATATCCCTCACGGACATTGATACTCGTCCTGCATGCTTCATTTAGGGAGTTGAGAGACAAGAGAACACATCTGTGATAGACCATATGGGTTCTATCGGCCTTCAGCGACTGAGTCTCCTAAGGTGCATCTAATGCACCAGTGCCCGGAAACACCATCAATGACTCAACTCTTCACGATGCTGGCTGATTATATCACTCTATATGTGAGTTCCATCAGTCTCAACTGCCGACCATACAACTACTGAATAGTAGTGCCGTTCTCTTGTGGTGTAAGAGTCGTAACCCCTATTGGTTCCCATAAAGAGGAGCAGGCACTCACATTGCAAAGGATATGCATTGTCAGCTCAGCATGTTGGTAGTTGCGCTGACACTGAAACAACCAGGCTTTGTCAGAGATAACCTTAATTCAACTACCTCAAGCTGACACAAGCATACAGATATTTACCGACTCCTTTCCCACCATGTCTCTTCAAGCGATCACATCGGACAGCCACTCGGCTCCTTATTCCCATCAGTCTGTCTCCCATCGACTTGACTACCATCGACCTTTGTGGGGGCCCCTTCTGGCATAGGAATTCCCGGAACATCCTTGAAAACCGTAAAGCTTGACGGTGTCTCCTCCAATACCGGGAAGTGAAACCCGCACTGCGGACACTGTTCATGAAGAACAGCCTGCTCCTCAGCAAGATTATATTTTCTATCCTGAGTGTGATTACACACAGGACAAACACGAAGCAGCCTTGTTCCAACAAGCTCGAAGTTAGTGATGATGTCTTCCATAATAGCCCCGTTCGCTGCCCACTCCTTGCAGTATTTATGGTAGGTATTCTTGTGCCAGTCGTACAGAGCACCACGACTGGTCCAGAAACTGCATTCATTGTACCAGCTTCTGTCGTCGGGATGTTCCCACCAGGTTAGGTGTAGAAATCCTGGGAGTGTCATAAGATGGCGACGTGTGTCGGCGAAGAGAACTTTAAACTTCTCGTAAGCGTCTGGGCTGGAGAAGCGGACTCTTTGCATGCTCAGATATATAGGCATAGCGGCAGTAAAATGCTTTGTGTTTTGAAGGGATGGTGTTGATTTGAGCTCCCTGAGAGCTTTTGTGGTATGATATCAAGAAGGTTGAGCATCAAGTATACAGTAGTTGGAAGTAGCTGACGAGAATTTGGACCCCTTCATACTGCCATCCTCTCACTTTATACCTTACACCAGCCTCTTGTTTCTTTTATTTTGTTACGCGTCACACAGAACCTCTCAGGCAATTATTTCCATATCAAGAACATAATCAACAAAGCATCTGCCACCATTGACTTATCAAATATCCGGGGAAGGGGGTGTGGTTAAGTTTCCTGATAAAGCTACGATAGCCGTTATGCTTGTGTGGCAACCACAAGTTAGACGTTTTGTGTGGATGGCAGCTGTTGACTGACTCGTGGCTTGCAGGTTGTAAGATCTTCATAGCTTAAGCCAATCGAAACTTGCTGTTCGTATAGCTGAAACACTTGAAGATCCAGGCAGAAGACAACATCTCCCGAAGGTCGAGTTTCGCAATTACTATCAATTCACAACTTCATATCTCCGTAGCATTAAACACGTTATGTCTCTCAATCGTGGACCTGCATCCCCAAGTACTGTGTCGTGAACACAGTATCCTTCTTGGCACCTGTAACACCAATCCTGACAACCTCACCCGGGACGATGTCGACCAGATTGTCTTCAAACTTGACCCCGTCGTCTCCGCTCAAAATCGCTAATCCCTTGATAGGCACTTCAGCGCTAATCTCAACGGACTTGCATCCTTCAGAAATTTCAGTCTTGAGGTTCTTGGGCTTTTGGAAGTGTAGGTACTTCAGTGGCTCGGGCCAGTTGACATATCGTGCAATCTGTTTGCCATCCTGGTAGAAGTAAGCTGCAACAACAGTCTTCGCCTCAAGGTCAGCGTTGGGCTTCTCAACAGGGACATCCAGGGTCTTGATTTCCGTTGAGCGATTACTCTGGAGAACTAGATCAGAAACAACTGTCTGCGAGTATGTCTCCTTTCCGGTCTCAATATCCCAGGCCTTGACAACACAGTCTACAGTAACGTCCTCCAATTTGAGATTACTTCCCCAAATCTCAACTTTGACCTTGGTATCAATATCAACCCTTGTGTATTTGTTCTTGGGGTGCTTGTGCTCTCTACGTGTCATGCCAATAGTGATGGGTGCCATCTCCCGCTTGATGGTGAAGTAGGAATGCTTGGGTCGAAGGTAGTAGTCACAGATGGCCCATGAAGTAACCGGCCAACAGTCGTTGGTCTGCCAAACCAAGACACCACTGCAATACTCCTTTTTCGGGCCCTGCCACTGTCGCTTCCAGAGCCGATAGGCTGAGGCTAGGGCCTCAGCTTGTAGCAGTTGGCTGTAGTAGACGTAGTCTTCCAAGGGCTCCAGCGTGAAACGGAAATTTTCGGCCATGTACAGACCCAGTCGACGCAACTGTCCATCTGCCTTGTTGTGAAAGTCAATCGTTGATGATGTAGAGAATCGCTCAGGGTCATCTTTGCCTTGTGGAAGGAACGCATCGATGGTCTTAATATTTGGAAAGCCTTCCATACCAAACTCGGAAACGAATCTCCCAACGAGCTTGTCGTAGTCTTGGTACTTTTGTTGAGAGCCGTGCCAAACATTCCATTGATGGATGTCCCCAATAGTTGGGTCAGTGGTCACCTTGCCACCCCAAGGGCTAGCAATATGATAGACGGCATTTGGATGGAGATCTTTGCAAGCGTCTGGAAGTAGCTTTTCGTAAATGTAGCGGGCAGGGAAGTCGGTCTTTAACCAGCTCTCTGGGTCATGATCGTCGAAGTCATATGTAAGATTCTCGGACTCACGCAGTTGGTAGTCCTCGTTGTTGCCAGCCCAGAGAACAATTGATGGATGGTGGCGAAGTCGCTTGATATTGGCTCGAGCTTCTCGGTCAATAGACTTCAGTAGGTCAGGCCAGGCAGGATAATTGCCACAAGCGAACATAAAGTCCTGCCAAACAAGGATACCGAATTCATCGCAGGCATCATAGAAGACATCTTCTTCGTAGATACCACCTCCCCAAACTCGGAGCATAAACTGATTGCCATCAGCGACGAGTTTGACCCAGTCTCGGTATCTCTCTTTCGTAATCCGAGGAATGAAGTTATCTGCTGGAATCCAGTTGCTTCCACCGCAGAAGATCGGGATATTGTTGACTTGAAAATAGAAGCTGGTACCTGGCTGGCCATCTAGCTCTCGTTCAACAAGTTCAAGTTTGCGAAGGCCTATCTTCTTGGAGATTGTATCTATCTCGTCGTCGTCCTCGAGAAGGGTGGCCTTAATGGTATACAGGGGTTGTTTTCCATATCTGACTGGATACCAGAGAGCAGGATCTTGGATGTGGAATGTAGTGGTTGCGTCTTTGTCTTTCACATGTGTCGTTTCAGATGCAACCTTCTTTCCATCTAAAGAGACTTCGAAGCGGACTCGTGAGGCTTTGCCTTCAACAGCCGCATGAACAACAACATCCGCCTTCTTGAGAGACTTCTCAACTTCTGACTCAATGTAGAGATCTGCGATATGAGACTCGTAAACTTCAAGGTTGATAGGTCTCCAAGGACCACATGTAAGCAAAGCAGGACCCCAATCCCAGCCCTAAGAATTAATTAGATACTATGAAACACCAAAGATGGAATAGCCTACCCAGTGATACTGCGCTTTTCTGACAGGCAGCCTTGAGCCGTCCCCATTCCAAACAACATACTTGTGGTCAGGATGCTCTTCCACTAACTTCCATCCTCTCAAATACGCCGCATCAAATGTGATGCGAAGCTCATTCTCGCCATCCTTTTTAAGATTCTTTGTGACGTCCACCCGTTCGGGAACAAACATGTTCTCGGTCTCAAGAATCTTTTCGCCATTCAACTCAACCGTGGCGAAGGTATCAAGACCATCAAAGGCCAGAACCGCCTTTGCACCATCATGAATCTCCGGGCTAGAAAAGGTCGTCTTGTACACCCAGACAGTCTCTCCGATCCATTGAACTTTGAGCTCGTTCTTCCCAATGTATGGATTGGGGATCTTCTTATTGTGTAGGAGGTCAAGATGCACATTTGTCGGAAATTGAGCGACTGGTAAATAAGAAGAGTCGTCTTCTTTCCCCTGCTTGAATTGCCAGTTCTTGTCGACTGGGGTAACAGTGCGGGGAGCCATGACGAAAGGGTCTCAGTGAAGCTATGATTATACACGTTGTGAGAGAAATTGATTCGAGAGATTTATGTAAGAGTGAAGTTGAGAAATACCTACAGAAAAGGAATAGAAAGGAATGTTTTGATTGACGATCCGACCTTTTTGACATGGAAGGAACGATGGCTTTAACCGGGCAATTTGCCAGGGCAGGTGCATGTCATGATGACCCCGCGATGTATAAATGCCTCCAGGGCAATTCTTTTGCTCAATCTCAATGGTCAGTTTATGAGCGACAACATGTTATTTCGACGTTTACACTGCAGAAGAGCTTCCACAAGCGCTTCTGCGGCACGTTGTTCCGTCACACCAATAAGCGCCAACTCTGGTTCTCCAAGCCAAGCTGAATTCCGTGGCGATGAATGGTGGAATTTCACTGGCGATGAGTAACTAACTCACTCAGCTTTACAGTACTTGTGAATTTGACGTCAGCCCTTTATTTCAAGACCAATATTAGATCTGGTCTGTGGTATAGATGGTGTTGACCTTCACTGTTTGCTTCTAAAGAATAGAGTAACTTATTCAAATCAAACAACCATATCGGCGGGTGGTATCTTCTCAAAGTCTTCAAGAAACGGTTCTCATTACTAAGTACATTATTCGGACACAAGTACAGCTCGCGAACTCGCTTAGTCGTGTGCAGTTCGCAGCTTCATATCGTCTATCCAAACGCCAAACACGCTGATGAACGAATGTCTTCCTAAACACTACCGGTCTAACCATGCAACCGGATATCTTCAAACACTGCCTATCCATTACCGGGAGCTCCAGGCGGAAAAGAGGCAAAACGCAACTTAATAATCAACAACAACCACCTCCTCTCCGCCGATTGCTCAGCGTAAACACCTCTTCCCACTCCCGTAGTCCCCAGTTCTGCGTCCTGTTCTTTTTCCTCCTCCTTCTCAGTCCGCTATGCCCATCTTCCACAGTGGCGCCCGTCATAGAACTCTTGATGCTGCCTCCGTCACTAGCTGTGTTCCATCCACCGCTGTCACCATACTGAATCCCACTCGCTGGGTCATCGGGGTCGATTTCTCCCAGTTCAATCTTTGTGAGAATCATTCTTGCTAGCCTTTCGAAGATCTCATCGACGCCCTCGCCGTTGAATGCGCTCGCTTCTGTCACCACTGATATTCCTGCTGTGCTGGCCCATCGACTGGATTCCGCTCGCGTAACTTCTCTGCCTTCTGGTGCGACTGTGGCTCTTTGTTGACTTCCTGCGCTTATGGATGCCCCGCGATCTCTAGTCGTGGCTGTACTAGTATAAGAGCTGCCTCCAGCGCCGAGCATACCAGAGGTCAGTGTCGAGTTGGATGTGACGCTCGTTGGTGTCGGGGGCGGAAGACTTGTATCGACGAGTGTATCGGTAAGATCTAGTTTGTTGCCAACGAGCATAAGGCTCAGGTTCGGTGATGCAAGCGCTCGAGCATCATTTAGGAAAGGTTGTAGGTTTCGGAAGGATGCGTGAGAGGTGAGGTCGTAGACGAGGATAGCGCCGGCAGCGCCTCGATAATAGGAGCGAGAGACTGATCGAAAACGCTCTGTTCCAGCTGTATCCCAAAGCTAAGTCCTGTCAACGTGCTTTCTTTGTCGCGCGATCGAGTGTGATGTACCTGAAGCTTTATCCGTTTCCGCCTTGACCCGGTACCAACTTTGATGATCTTTGTAGCAAACTCTACGCCAATAGTTTGCGACGACAAGACTCTCCATTCATTCTTGACAAAGCGATGTAGTAGGCAGGACCTATGAAAGCGCAAAACAGTCAGTCAAGGACTCTGGTGTAGAAGCGTCACTGTCGCGAAAGAAAGTTTGCGATGGCTCGCTTGCTCGCCAAATGTCTCGATAATGACGTACTTTCCAGTTCCGCTGGGTCCAAGCAATATAATCTTGGCCAGGTAATCATACATGCTCCCTAGCTCCTTATCATGGTCAGCCGCTTGATATCGCGTCGACAACGATGTTCCTCTCGCCTACCTGCTCCCGAGCCGTACCCGAGCTCTCCTCGCTCGCGCCGGAGTGCCGGCGAGGCCTGGTCATTGCGGGCAAATGACGAGATGGCGGAAAATAATGGCGGATGTGTTTTAGGCGGTCGGACGATATCGCATGTCTTGTCTCTTGGTTGGGTTATCGCGATAGGTATTTAGGAAGGCAAGTCGAGGATATAGAGAGTTGTTATCGGATGTAGGATATAGAGGATGAGTCTAAGTCCTTGTTCTTGTTTTTGTGGCCGTTAAAATGGACAAGAAAAGACGATGCAATGCGATCGATCCCTGGACATGGATGGAATGGATGTTTACATGCCCTGTTCTGTCTGCTCGGTGAGAGCGAGGGTGGGTCGCCCTGTAAATAGCTGGAGTCCTCAAGCTGTAACGGGAGATAGCGTCATTAGGTGATGATAACGTGACGATGTATCCGTAAATGGGAGCCCGATAAGACCGCCTGAGCTCGAGTGGATCGTTGTCACTGCTTGAATTCTTGGGATAAGATAATTGGCTACAGATAAATAGATTTGCCGATCGGTAGAGATGCAAAATCTGGGGTTCTCGGGACATGAAATCTCTGATTATTCTACTACTGATATGCAGCCTGCCTGATTCATACCATATGCGTCCTCGCCTAGTCTAGGCCTTTGCTTGCGACTTCCGGTGCATCATGTCTGCATAATTGATAACGCGGCATTTGTCTCAGAGATTCAGAGTCGTTTCAACTCTCAAGTTACGAATTGAAACAGAAAGGACAAGAATAGAACTGTGCTTTGCCATTTGACTGACGTTTGCACTATTCCGGGTAAATAAGCTTATTACGTATGGAAAGACTGACAGTCACACACAATTTTTAGCTGTGTGACCTAGGTAAAAAACAGAAGCTGGTAACAGCCAACGTTTTCTTACAACTCCAAAATATTGTATACTGTAGACCAGCCATAGAAAACCAATATACAATCTCCTCCAATGTTTACTCTATACGTGGCTCTGTCTGCTGTCGACGTAGTACCGAATGCAAGACCTGAGAAGCTTATTGACTCATTGGCTCTTCAAACGGATACATACATTTGAGCCACTGGCCGATCTGCGGCCAATCTTGAGTCACCAAGCATGGGTCTACATAAAAGCCCCCTCCCGCAATTTTCTCTCTCAGCAGAGTCAAGCAAAGTAGACAACATCAGCTAGCAACACGACACATAGTTCGGACACAGCAAAATCTTGATGCTAAAGCAGACACAATGCAGTCAGCCAACAACCCCATCTCCCACCATACCAGCCACACCATGGGCCAAGGTGCCGCCAGTAGCAACGGCGGCGACAATAGCTGCGGAGCGAATTGCGTGGATAACCATGTTGGCCATGCAATTGGCGATGGAGATGGGGTTGTCCGAGTCTCGGGTGGAGAGACTGGTGAGACTCTATGCGATAGACAATGTTGGTTTCTAGCTAATGCCTCATAGGAAACGATGGAGGCCTCGTCATGGAAGCCTCCATAACGGATGTTGGTGTCAGCGACTTGAACCAAACAACTACTACTACTACTACCTACGATGAATCGGACGATGAGAGCTCCCTTGCGGACAGTTCCGGCTCCATTAGCGATGGACCCAGCTTTGGAGGAACTTCGATCCGATCCCTGGGCAGCATGTCCAACTGGAGCATCATCGACACTACTCTGCGTGAGGGCGAGCAGTTCATCCATGGCGATTACGACACTGCGACTAAGCTCAAGATTGCTCGAGCTTTGGATGCCATCGGTGTTGAATACGTGAGTCTATTAAAGCAGACAATTCATCTCAACTAACACGTGATTCAGATTGAAGTGACCTCGCCTGCTGCTTCTCCTCAGTCCAAGTTGGATTGCGCGGCTATTTGCAAGCTGGGTCTCAAGGCCAAGGTTCTTTGCCATATTCGATGCAACATGGACGATGCCAGAATCGCAGTTGAGACCGGCGTCGATGGAATGTAAGTCAATTCAAACTCTCATGAAATTCTCACATTCAACTAACACTCTTACTACAGCAACATGTGCATCGGTACTTCCACTCAGCTCATGAAGCATTCCCACGGAAAGGATCTCGACTGGATCGCCGCCAAGGCCAAGGAGGTCATCGAATTCACCCAAGCCCACGGCATCGAGGTCCGATTCTCCGGCGAGGATTCATTCCGCTCCGACTTCAGTGAGATTCTGAAGCTCTACTCGCTCATGGACCGTCTCGGCGCCCACCGCGTTGGAATTGCCGACACCGTTGGCGGCGCTTCTCCTCGTGAGGTCTATGAAAAGATCTCCACACTCAGGCAGATGATCGGATGCGATATCGAGACTCACTTCCACAACGACACCGGATGTGCTGTCGCCAACGCCTACACTGCGATTGAGGCTGGGGCCACTCACATTGACACCACTGTCTTGGGCATTGGAGAGAGGAATGGAATTACTTCCCTTTCCAAGCTCTTGCAGTGCATGCTTCAGATGGGCCATGACTCTGTTCTGGCCAAGTACAAGCTTGAGAAGATTCCTGCTCTCGAACAGCTTGTCGCTGAAGCCGTTCGCATCGAGATCCCCTGGAACAACGCTTCACTTGCAGCATATCTCTGAATGTAACAAGTCAGAGATCGCCTCGTAGGGCTAGAGCCAGATGGCTAAACTTACCTTTCTACTACTAAGTTTTTAGTGAAGAGTATCAAGTAGTACTCATATAGTGAATTAAAAAAAATCTCTTATGAATTGGTGCTGCCGTAGTGTACTCAAGTTACCCTGCACCATCATCTTGCAACCACAATTAGGCACAAACTAAAATTGAAGCCGAACCTTTCCTTGTGAGTGCAACCAGTGTTATTATTTTTATATCGATATCTAAGAAGTTCGATATGCACTTCAATAGTCTCAGTTGCACCATAGGCAATTGCAAGCATATAATGACTTATGAGGACCCATCAAAGGTGACAAGTTGCCGAGGCATGTTCGGGTCAGCCACCCCCGGATTCCCCACGTGTGCTTAAATCGCCGAGAATGAATGACATCCGCATGTCAGTTCGATACCAATTCATTCCCCCGTTCTTTTCATACTTTTTACAATTCATTCATTCAAAAGCAATCATGAAGATCCACGGCCGAACATTTGTCATCTCCGGAGGGTAGGCAGAGTCACATCGAAACACTCTTTCACATGTCGCTGACTTGAATACAGTGCTTCCGGCCTTGGCCAGGCATGCGTTGAAGATATATGCGCCAATGGCGGCAATGTGGCCATTCTCGACATGAATGAGGAGAACGGTCAAGAACTAGTCAAGAAATTGGGCTCATCGGCCAAATTCTTTGAATGCAATGTGTTGGAGACAGAGAGTGTTACCAAGTCTGTCCAAGGTGCTGCACAATGGGCCAAAGAGACGGGGAAACCTCTTGGAGGTGTGATTGCTGCAGCTGGCGTATCAACTCCCGCAACGGTAAATCTCTTCAAACTTGTGACTGAGTGTGTGAGCCCCGACTGACTGAATAACTAGATGCTCGACCGTAATGGTGCGGCGTTCAGCCTTGATGACTTTGACTTTGTTATCAACGTCAACCTCCGCGGCACAATCGACCTCGTGCGTCAGACTCTCGAGCACCTTGCAAAGGGAGAGCCCGAGGGATCGGACGGTGAACGAGGTGTTGTCATCATGGTGGCTTCATCAGCAGCCTTTGATGGCCAAAAGGGTCAGGTCTCCTATTCTGCCAGCAAAGGCGCTGTGACAGCCATGACACTTCCCATGGCACGAGATCTTGCTCGATATGGTATCCGAGTCGTTACCATTGCGCCTAGTCTGTTCGACAGCCGAATGACGAGTGTGATGCCCGAGAAGGTCAAGAAAAGTCTCGAGGGGGCGATGGAGTTTCCCAAGAGAGCTGGTCAACCTAAGGAGTTTGCGCAATTGGCACGACAGGGAATTGAGAATGTCATGTTGAATGGTGTTGTTATTAGATTGGATGGTGCTATGAGAATGCCCAGCAAAATGTAAGATAGATCTTCATCCTGTGTTACTGAGAGTCGTCGAATTTGTCAGATTTGAAATACAATAATAGATTGGTAATTTGAATGATCATGTCATTCATTCATCTTGTTTTACCAGACCCTGAAGCTTGGCCTTGCTCTGCCGAGAATAGTTTCCGGGGGAGCTATTGCGAGATCGGATCGGCATCCGGCAGAGAACTTAGCCACCTCACGACATTCGTAATCAACGTCACAACCTTCCGTTTAAAACTCTAGAATATCTTCATCAATAACACCTGGAAGGAGAATTGATATCGGCTGCTTTAAAGAATCAACCCGACATCCCTTGCACAGAAACAACAGCCTGGCACAGTGTCTAATACCACTACTTACACTGCTTACCTCTCCATTTAACTCACAAACCAACACAGCTGTATCATCATAACCACGAAATCTATTGCAGCTCCAACAATGGCTCCAACCAAAGTGGCGATTCTGGACGACTACCAAGGGGTTGCTGATCCATTCTTCAAGAAACTCGACCCATCCAAGTATGAAGTCGTGTCTATCAAGGATACGTTGCTGCCTTACAACCACCCAGACAGCTCACAATCGAACAAGGATGCTCTAGTTGAGAGATTCAAGCCCTTCGATGTTATCTGTAAGTATCATGTATTATTAGAAGGTCCGAGAATTAGAAGCTGATCGACCTAGGCACGATGAGGGAGCGCACGCCCTTCCCTCGAGAGTTGATCGAACAACTCCCTTCACTGAAACTTCTCCTCACCACAGCCTTTCGCAACAGATCCCTAGACCTAGATACCCTCAAAGAACGAGGGATCCCAGTTGCCGGAACAGTTGATAAGCCCCGTAGCGGCAAGCCAGTGCTCGCTGGCACGGGCAGCACCACTCAACACTGCGTCACTCTCATCCTCTCGCTCGCTCGAGGCATCGCCAGGGATGACGCCGCTGTCAAGGAGGGCCTGTGGCAAACCGGTCTCGCGACTGATCTCTCAGGAAAAACTTTGGGTGTCCTCGGCCTCGGGAGATTGGGAAGCGCAGTCGCGAGGATTCTCAACGTCGCATTGGGTATGAAGATTATCGCGTGGAGCAGCAACCTCACACAGGAGGCGGCAGACGAGAAGGCCAGGGAAGCTGGTCTTCCTGTCGAGGATGGGGAGGGGGAGAAGACGTTCAAAGTGGTAAGCCGAGATGAGCTATTCAGAACTGCCGACGTAGTGTCTGTCCACCTTGTCCTGTCTGATAGGACACGCGGCATAGTCAACAAAGAGGACTTGGCAAAGATGAAGTCGACAGCCTTGTTTGTCAATACCTCTCGAGGACCCCTCGTCGTGGAGAGGGATCTTCTCGATCATCTCAAGGCTGGCCGTATCAGGGGCGCAGCTGTCGATGTCTTTGAGCCGGAACCTCTCCCCGCCGACAGTGAGTGGCGCAACAAGAACTGGGGTCGTGACGGATCAAGTCAGGTTCTGGTCACCCCTCACATGGGCTATTGCGAGGAGGACACCATCAAGTCATGGTATGAGCAACAGGTTGAGAACATTGAGCGATGGGCTGCCAACGAGCCGTTACACAACGTATTCACCTAGGTATGATCGGCGGAAGAGAGAAGACAAGGACAAGGCTTCTGGAAGATGCTTATGTGCAGAACCGAGTTTCATCTCAAAGCCAGAGGAAAAGCAAATTTGAACAAACAAGCACGACTGCATACATCCATGACCTTGACAGTTCATCGTGATAGGCTCTATAACTGAAACAATGGGAACGAATCCTTTGATATGCATGAGACTGCAGTTGGCGATCGGCGTGTTGGGACGGGCCTACCCGTTGCATCCCTGATGATATGACGGCCCCGGATTTTTTGATATGTGTATGGAATATATGTTTCGTTGATTTTTCACCGAATTGAAGCCTTGGACCCACGATGATAGTCGTGGATCAAATGACTTACATGTCCTTGGCTGTAGATCATGGCCCCATGAGTTCCCTCGTGGATTTAGTCGACACATCCCCGTTCCTTCAGGCTGGAATGCATGTCCTGATTCATATACATGCAGAGGTGATGTGTTTACGGGTATTATGTTGAAAGGCGAGGATCCGCAATGTTTCGGACCTCGACTTCTGTATATCCAATGATGCTTGGTATCGTTGTTGATATTTTGGGTCGAAATGACTATCACACAGTCGTGGAAACTATTTGCTCCGTGACATGATCAACGATTGACTGATAGTCTTTGCCGCCATGTTTGGGTTCAGCAGACCTCTTTCGCAGCCCTAATCTACATCCATCCTACAGCATCGCAAGGCGGTTCTCGACCATGCCTCATCAACTGCTGAATTTCCACAATGCACTCAACGTCCCCAGTTGAGGCAGAATAACCGCCAGATTACATATCTCACCGCTAAAGGCGCTGAGGAGGCGTGTCTTGTTAATATCAGCCTTGGGATCTTCAGCTGGTATTAGGAACGGCGGCGCGTCCCTTTCTGGCTGCATTTGAGACATTGAAGCCTCGAAATCGAAAACGTGACCTTCCAAGCCTAGCTATTCTCGCTCTTATACGATTAAACTAAGCCTAGAAAAGGTGATCTTAGTATGGGACAGATGTGATTCAAGCCTCTTCAGGAACATGGCTTTTTTTCGAGTCTTGGATTATTGATGTTAGTCGCTATGCTGGCCTCGTTTAATGACGTGACGGTTCAGGGACGGCACGAAGCGATGGATTATATCGTTCGCTTCAGGGACTATCGTGGATCTAGTGGTAATAGTATCCTTGGAGTTGCCTATGGTGTTGATGTTTTGGCCGCTTATGGTGGGGCATACTCGGTTCATGGCTTGCTGAGAAGCAGCTGGAAAGACTGGACATGGATTGATACATGTCTCCTCTCTTCTCTTTGGTCTCTCTTTGATCTCTGTCAGATAACGGGGTCCGAGTATCCTATCCTGTTGTTCCCCGCGCATACCCCCCTTGTCTCTAAACGGGACAGTTGCATCACGATCTCTACAAGGGTCAAGGGTCTAGGCTCTGCAAGCTCGTTGAACTATTGAGCCGTTGTCTGATGGGGATTGTGATTGAATCCGCATGTCGCAAACAAAAGACTCTTTTGGAAACCCGATTCTCTGGACCCTTTTATTATTATTTCTGTTATTGTCTCTGGCCTTTTTCACTGAGTCGGTCTCTCTGAGTCGAGTCTCAAGCACACTTCATTCCGATGTAAGAAAGCGGAATAGACCCAGCCAATAGAGTTGATAAAAATAAGGGCAAAGAGTGACGTCGCTTAGATGGTTTGAAGTTAATTTTGTAGAGACACAACTGAACTTAGCTTACAAGCTCAAAGCCTTCAACGTCATGAAAGGTGCTGCTCGAGCTTCAACGGACCAAGGTGTCAAAGACGCTACATCTCTTAAAGCAAAGTAAGGACCGTTGAACAGAGTCAAACGGCACAAGAAGGGGAGCTTGGTTGATGACTTGATGGTACCTGGTAACTAGAGCACGCCCGCCCGTTGAATCTAAAGGTACATGCCGTTGACAGGCGTGGATGATCCTGGTTCACTCATTTATACTCATACTGTGGTGTTTGTGGATGTGCATGCCCTCGGACTGCTCTTTTGGTTAATAAGGTATTTTCACATGCGGGGATAAGCGAGTGAGATCAACTGAAGCGAGCTGAAGAGACAGATGAAACTTTCTTCTCCCCCTCTGGAACTAGCCCTTCCAAGCTCTGCTTGCCCGAGACGGGCCCCGTCAGCGACATTCTCCCTCTGGTGCAAATGGCCAACTTACACGGGAAAACTTGAACCTTCTCCACACGTCATGAGAGCTTTCAGCTTCAGTACCTTTGCGCTTTACCCTTAGTGATCTAGTTTTCGGATGTCTCGTCTCAATATTTCATCCTCACCAGCTGAGGGAGGTTAATACGGCAATAGTCGCCTTTTCTTCTCTTTTCATGTGTGCGGGTACGCCTCGAAGAAAAAAACGCCATCCAGGACTCAAGTCGATGTGCCTTGTGTGTGCTGACCTGTAAACATCATCACCCGAAGAACACCAATTGGTTTTTGATACTGTGGTAAGCAAATAGTGTGCTTGGATGATCAACATGATGCTTATATGCTTGGTTTCTCAAAGCCACTGTAACTATATCCTAGACAGCATCATGTTGGGCAGACAGACATGAACAAAAGGCCCTCGTTCAGATAGACCCCCAGGAACCTTGTCCGTGAAGGACAAGCAATCACAAAGAAGGGCTATCCCCGTAGCGTAACCCGAGTTACACCTCTCCTCTCCTCTCGCGGGAGTATCAATATCAGAGTCAGACTCCATTCCGTGTCGTACCCTACCTTAGGTACCCTGGCCTGCCGATGTGATGCCCACCCTCGATGAGAGCTGAGATGCAGATGCGGCTACTACACTCAGGGACGACGCCACTTGCACTGTTTTGGTCTGAGGTGTGGTTCGATTGAAGATATCATTTCTCGGGAGGTTATGCCCTTCCCTCCTGCTTTTTCTTGCTCTCCTCGATATAAAATCCCCGAGTACGCCATCGAAGAAACTCTCTTTTGTCAGGTCCCTGAGCATCAGTCACCATCTCATCTCATCTCATCTCACCATTCCTGAGCATCCTACTCTTCTCCCTTTCCTACCATACAGACACCACCAAGCACCACTAAAATCAAGTCACAATGGTTCAATTCACTCGTGCCGATACGGGCATGTCTGGCTTGCCTACTGAGGAAGCCGTAGCGGATCGCAGAGCAGGCAGTCCCATCCCCAGCCGCGTGAGAAACGCCATCGTCATTGTCCTCGGAGAATTCTGCGGAACCTTCATGTTTCTTCTCCTCTCCTTCATCGGTGCCCAGACTGCCCTCGTTACCAATAACCCTGCCAATTCTACTGCCCCCTTGGAGCCCTTTTCATTGATGTACATTGCTGCCTCTTTCGGTACTGCTCTCGCCGTCAATGTCTGGATCTTCTATCGTGTTAGTGGTGGAATGTTCAACCCGGCTGTAAGTGACACTCGCACCAACTTGCTTGATTGACTCACATGCTCATTCTTTTTCCTTCTTTAGGTGACTCTCGGTCTGGTCCTCGTTGGTGCTGTACCACCTCTTCATGCCCTTGCTATTATCCCCACACAGCTCGTCGCCGCTATTGCCGCCGCGGGAGTCACGGACGGTCTCATCCCCGGACCCCTCCTCGTCACAAACGCTCTCGGCAATGGTACAAGCATTGCTCAGGGTGTTTTCATGGAGATGTTCCTCACTGCCCAACTTGTCTTGACTGTTTACTTCCTTGCCGTTGAGAAGCACCGCAGCACACATCTTGCCCCCATCGGCATTGGTATCTCTGTCTTCATCGCTCACATTTGCCTGACAAACTGGACTGGCACATCCATCAACCCTGCTCGATCCTTTGGTCCTTCAGTTGTCGCTGGCTTCCATGGGTATGATTGGATCTACTACCTTGGTCCCTTCATGGGCTCTTTCCTGGCCTTCGGCTGCTACAAGATCTTTAAGGTGCTCGAATATCAGACCGCCAACCCTGGCCAGGATGATGACGATTTAGAGAGGGGTAGCAAGCATCACTTCTTCGGCCATCACGAGAAGGAGCCCATCGCTCACTCCCAGACCGACACTCTTGAGCCCAAGGACCATGGTGCTGCCCCACGAAACGATAGCGTTATTGATGGTCAGATGAGCCATGCCTAAGTTGTTCCCGGCGATCGGGGCTGCTCAAACCACATGCCCAGCACTGGCTGTATGACTGTGTGAGCAGTACAAGATTATGAGTTCCGTTACATTCTGTCATGGTACAGCGGGCTCTGACACAAGGCTGGATCTATGTGTTGAACTATTCACTACTACATCGTATCAGTGTATATCGCACGACGATGACTTTCTAATGGGTATTTCTGGGAAAGGAATGGAGGGGAATTTGAGTATACGAGGAGGATGCATGATTAAACGAGGACCTTTAGCATGAGTTTCGGAGTACATACAGTTTCAATAAGACATCTGGGCTTCCTAAATATAGTGCAGCTCAGTTACCCCGGTTATCTTGAAAGTCATTCCATTCGTCGTCGTCGTCCTTGGCCGTCAATCCCATCGCCTCTTCCTCCTCGGGGCTCCTAAGGTTCTTCACCCGCATACAAGCCTGGAAACCAACAAAAGCTGTCCAAAACGGCAGTGGGATAAAGGTTATAACACCCCCGATGTAAATTATATAAACAACAAACCCAAGGTATGATTGTATGAATACCAGAGTTCTGTTGATGGGTCCGTAACCCGAACCAATGAGGTCTGTGAAGACCAGGCCGGCAACCATTAAAATGCCAAAGACCCAGACGATACTCAGGACTGGTAGGACCATAGCCCAGTCTCTCGTTTCATAGAAGAACCGGTGGAAACGTTTGCTCCATGGTGCCAGGATAGGTATGCGAGAAGCTGTGGTGAAAAGGAGAAACAGCTCAAATGTGAAGGGGAGAAGCAGAAAAAGGAGGCGGAAGGAGAGTGAGTTCACGAGAAGCTGGTAGGTTTCTGCGATTAAGAGGAAGCCAAACTGGTACGACCATAGGCAATATACCGCGGTCTTGAAGAGAGATTTTTCTGTTGACATTGTAATTCTGTGATGAAGTTGAGAGGTTGTTAATTTTGAAGTCGACGCAGGGGTAAAGTGAGCGCTGATCACTGATTACTGTGCCCCGCTGTGCCGCTCGATGGATGATCCTTGTTGCAGATATGGAAATAGCACGGCAACAAGAACCGTATGTGAATCATTTTGATCTTTGCAATTCAAAGTTGGTATCATGCTATTAATTTCAATAATCTAGAATCATTGGGAAGAATACTGGGACTTGATGAGAAAAGACCTTGACCGTTGACAGCCTCAGGTGCAATGAGACGCATCAAGCGCATGCAAGTCCCACATACAAAAGCATCCAATAGATTACCAAGTCAAGGCCAGAAGAGCCAGTTCTATGATGCACAGAGATTGTTCTCGAGTGCTTGGCCGCAATGCTGTAGAACTTGTTGACCAAGTTATGGGATGTGACAGTTTCGCATATGCATGCATCGAGGCTCACATAAAAGATCACATGCAGTGCTTGGCGACCAGGACATACACAGAAGCTGTGTTAGTGAGAGGCAACATATCAACTGAGAAGAAGATGCATGTGCAACAAGAACTGCAGGTATGACAGTCAGAGGTCAGGATATAGGAGCAGTTGTCCCGTGTCTAGAGGGATATTGTAGTCGATGTAACAATATTGGGCTGTGACATGAGAGAGTAATCAGGTGATATGTACTAATTCATCAGAGGGCGGGCACGGTACTTTGTGATGTAACACCATGTTAGGCTTGAGCTGACTCTACAGCTTTGGAACCATGAGATCTGGTTGTAACTAGAGCATCCACTGCACCGGGCATCGATGCTTCTCTTCGGCCGCAAAGTGGATATTATCGGGTCCGTTCGACCGAGGTTGTCAATTATGGCCTGGAGAATGGAATACTTGATGTAGATGAAGCAACATTGGATGAGATGTTAATTAGTTATTGAAAAGGAATTGAATTAGTAGGCAGCGAGATAACAAACAAGGTATTGAGTGCTCCATATATACCGAGATAATATTTTATCAGATGCCGTAGCCAGTTCCTCGGTATCCGGGAATGGCTGGCTGCGGAGCTCCATATGTAAAGTGTTGCAGTTCCGGTTCCGGTTTCACCTCATATGTCATTTATTAGCTTGATATACGAAAATAAATCAAAAGCATATGATATATATATTTAAGAGAACTTGAAATACAGTAATAAATCTTGGCAATAGAGCAGTAAATAAGAACAAATTCGTCTCAGGGACTGTCGATCTTCGAGGTTATGACGACTGAAGAGGCCCAAGTTACAGCACATCCAGCGCTATACTGTCCTATACCGTTTGCTGCGCCTTCCCTTGGAACAGCCATCCCAAAGAGCACATGACCCACGTGATCATCTTGTAGTTGGTCCTGAGGCTTCCAATGGGATATGCCTGATCAATCCTTGCCTTTTACATTTGACTGTCTACAGTATCATTCAATACAATTCAACACATCTCATCAATTGATTAGAGGACCTGGCCTCTCTTACACAGAGTCTGGTCAGGCCTGACAGGCCTAGAACCCGCCCCCACTTGTCCCTCCGAGCTGGGGCCTCCCGACAGTCTTGCCCCGGCCCAACGCAGCATCGGCTGCGTGTACTTTACCTTTACCTTAACCTTTGACTCGAAACAGTCACAAGGCGGAGAATTCTCGTCCTAGTCGGGCTTTTATCTGCTGTGCCTTGTTTACCCCTAAAGGAGAAAACCACACTCACTGTCTTTATACTGTCCCTCGGCGCAGTAATCTACAGCTTCATCATCGGACAGACCCGGCCCAAGTTCTAGGTGGGGTTTCAATGTCCAACGCGGGGCTCACTCTCTGCCTCTGACGACTCTTGCCGATTTGATTACAATACCGGAACTGGCCTGGACTGGACGAGAGACTCACAAGACTTTGTGGCACATCATGTCGTCGGTCAAAGCCACAAAGAAGAGCGCATTCTCTTGTGAGCCGTGCCGTAGACGCAAGGTCAACACAATCACTGCTTCACCCATAAACCTGTACTGATACCCTTTAGGTCAAATGCGGCGGCGAGCAACCGATTTGCAATCGCTGTGCTGCTAGAAGCGATGACTGTATCTACAAACTGTGGGATTCACCTCGCCCTCATTATTTTCTGAGCAATTGCTCACGTGTCATAGAAACCCGACTCTGTCTTACACCCAACGCCTTGAGGAACGCATCAAAGAATTGGAAGACCAACTCGCTGCTATCAAATCTCCCCCCTCAGTGGCCGCCTCAAATCATTCGAGCCCTGGCGTCTGGAACGGCCATGACTCGAATCGCCATCCAGACGAGCATGCAATGACGAGGAGCTTCATGGGTCTCAAGATCGACGACAAGGGTGGCATTACTTACCATGGACCGACTAGTCTCTTCAATCTTCCCAGTGACCCTCACAAGCATAAGCCAGACTCGATATCATCCATTGACTCTGATGCTCATAGGAGAGAGCGATTGGTCAACAATGCGTGGCATCAGCGAGCGATGGAAAATCTCTCTGATATTCCAGTAGGTTTTCGTGTAATCTGCAGTCTCATGAGTCCCAACTTACACCACAAAGGAACCGTTTCAATACCTTCTGAACGTGCATTGGTGCTGGATCCAGCCTCTCTTTAACTTTATCTACAGGCCTGCATTCACTCGTATGCTTCACCTTGACATCATGTAAACGGTAACTAACACTCACAGGTGACATGCAATCCATGGGGCCGTACTATTCTCACACTCTTCTGAATGCAATGCTCTCGCATTCCATCCGCTGGGGTAAAAGTGATCCCTCCACCAAACAGCTGCTGGATCAGTCTTATGATGGAGGAGCTGTCTTTGCAAAACACGCCAGAAGCATGCTTTTCGACGAACTAAGTAGAGGTGTTTGCACTATCCCAACTGTTCAGACATTACTACTTCTTAGCGCAGGGGAATGTGGCCATGGCAACACGACACAGGCTTGGATTTATAGTGGAATAGCGTTCCGCCTCATCGATCATCTGGGCATTTGTGTTGATGGACAAAGATATCCAGGATCCGTCCATTTGACTGATGAAGAGGTCGAGATTCGACATCGACTTTACTGGAGTTGCTATTTCTGGGATAAGATTATCAGCCTCTACCTCGGTCGTTCGCCTTCACTGCAACATACACAGGTGTCCCCGCCCCAGATTATCAGTAAGTCTAGCTATGTAACTATTCAGCAAGCAAGTTACTCATGGTTTCTAGTGGACGACTCGGCTGAGAATGAGCTCTGGGTCCCCTTCGACTCTCCTCATGGGTCAGATTGGAAGTATCCTCCTGCAACAGCTCACTCAACTTCCTGTTTCATGAGTGCTTGTCGATTATCGGTCATCTTTAATGAGATTCTCATTCACATGTATGATCCGTTACTGGAGAATACCGAGGCAGAGATGCAAGAGTGTCTACAGACTCAAGACCCTGCCATGAGACTATGGTGGGAACAACTCCCTCCTCATCTCAAGATCGAGCTCTCCGCCATGCCCGAACTGGCACCTCCGTCACACATTGTCACCATGAAGTGAGTACCAGTTTCTCATTTCTGAAACGTGCTAGCTAACCTGATTAAGTGCCCTGTACCATACATTCAGAATCCTCCTGTTCAGGCCGATGCTCACCTGGCAGGTACACCCAGAGGACGAAGGCCCTCATCCGATGCAAAACCATCTCGTAGAATGTGTCACATCTGCAACATCTATTATAGCCATCTTCGATCTTTTCTGCAGAACATTTACCATCAGCCACTGCGTTCTATCACTCTCATACAGTGTGTATATCGCGGCCACAATTTTCCTTTTGCAGGTTCAAGCTACTCCTGAGGACCAACAAGCAGTTCGCAAGCTGAGCTTCTGCGTACGAGCCTTAAATCAGGCCAAAACTGTTAATCCAGGCAAGTAGCTCAAGTGCATAGCTATACAAGCTCTAACACACCGCACAGTCATCTCAAGTGCTTTGGATTTGATCACCCGAGAGATGGCGAATCTTGGGCTTGATCCAGGATTTAGTACACCACAACAACAGCCTCCTCCGCCTATGCCTCAGCCTATGCCAGATGTTCCGATGCCTACAGACATACCGATAACCGAGACTGTTTACCCGGCTTCATTTGAGATACCTGCACAGCAATCGCCTTACGAGCCAGAGCAGCTTTTCCAGACACCATGGGCTGACAATATGAATCCAAATGCAATGGCAGTTGATCGAGGAGTTTTCGAGGCTTTGTCTTCGTTTGAGCCCCTGAGTGTACGGGTGGGAGCTATCTACGAGTCAGGAAACAACCCTCAGAATTTTGGTTGATCAAGGATGCTGTGGTAGCAGCATTCTGGGATATACTGAAACTGATTTGATCAACGTCAATGACAGCAGGATGTATAAAAATCAAGGAACTGATGCGAATTCGATACCGGGAAACTCAAATGGACCGAAAATATCGACTTTTCAGCCGGGTATCAGGCACTCAAGAAACCACGGATCTTGATTCATCCAATAGCAAAGAGCTCACCGAGAGAAGAGGCTTACTCGGCATTGATAGTCTTGACTGTGAGCTCCCACATCGGGACATCGATGCCGAGTTACCGTTATATACCTGCATCTGCCGAGCCCTCAAGGTCCGCACGCCGAACCCTGCTCGGCCCTACTCGGAGAAGGTGTTGTCGAAGTTATACTTCTAACCATAAACTTCATGCTGGAACATGGAGTCATGGCTTGATCTGTATAATCTCGCGCTCTGTGTAGAATGGCCCTTGGACTGGTTGTGGCCATTTGGAAATCGTTCTTGACGTTTCAGGTATCGCAATGCAACGGCAGAATGATGGACAGATGAATAATAGGCAGATATGATATGAATACATAAACTAAAATATTAACAAGTACACATGTCCGTTGCAGAAAGAACCAAATCAGCTTTGAACACCATGAATGAGATCCCCGTTTACCCAGCCATAACTGATTTCAATCACTGGTCCGCCTTCCTTGATGGCCTCTGAACATCCCATAAATCTTCAGCATTTCCTCTAAACAGCCGCTCTTTGAGATGTTCATCATCGCCGCACCAGCTCAGCACTCTCTCCATCCAGGGTTTGATATCCAATCCCTCAAACCTTGTGTGAGGCCAGTCAGTTGCAAAAACAACATGGGTCTTTCCAGCGACTCTCATGGCCTCCTTAGCGATGGGATCCAAATCGCTGTAGTCAGGAAGTGTGCTCATCCTGTAAGCGGCTGAAAGCTTGACATATGTCTGGCCGTTTTTGAGTAAGTTGATGAGGGATGAGAAGCCTGGTATATCGTATGGATCTGCGCCTGCGTATTTGTTCAGAGGCGGTTGTCCAAGATGGTCTATGCAGAACTTGACATTGAGCTTCGGGATGATGGGTTCCAGGAGAGTAACCATATCCATAGGGACATAGACTTGAACAACCCATCCCAAGGGTCTCACAGCATCAGCGTAAAGCATCAACAGCCTCTCCAACTCGGCCGCATCGATCGCAAGTTCATTTGAGAGGATATTGAGTCTCACTCCACGCACACCCAGTTCATGCCAAGAACGCAACTCCTCTTGATTAACAGCCTCAGGGTCAATGGCAACAACGCCTCGTCCACGCTCAGCACCAAGGGCACGCAGGCCATCGAGCAGACACGAGTTATCAAGGCCATAGATAGATGGCTGAACTAGGACTATGTTTCGAAGTCCAACGCTAGTTTCAAAGGCGAGAGCTTGGTCCAGACTGTGAGATGTAGGACGGTATTTGGCCGAAGCATCAAGGGTGTAGTTCTCAACGTCGACAATGTGCATGTGTGAGTCCCATGAATCGGGAGGAATGCGTTGAGCAAGGGTTGATGAAGCCATGATAAAGATATTGAGTGTGTATAATTAATTGAATAGTTTATAGAGGGTTTTGAGGATGATATATAGTCAGTGTAAGTATAAACTACCTATGCTATGTCCGACTGGGGAACCGAGGTCGGCCGAGTCGGCGGGGAAGACGAAAGGGGAGCTTAAACTCCGCAATTCAGCGGACGGTGACTTCCGAAAGCTAATTGACCGAATATTGTTTTTATCTTGTCGTATTTTCTATTGCACTTGATATCCTAGGAATTGTTTATGTATCCGTATATGCGTGGCATAATACCGGCAGTTATCCTTGTTAGCACTTGTGAGAGGGTTTACAGGCATTAGCTACATGCGAGCACGCCCTGAGTGCGTTGGGCGCATATATCGAAGAATACCTAACGGCAATGAATGAAATCCACAAATATAGCCGAGATAACCTTTCACTAACAAGCATTGATTTGATACCTGTAATTGAGCGTATAAGAAGCGTATGCACAGCCAACATAAGCCGGCGACTTACACATCAACAGGCGTATAAGCAGAATTACCTATTTCAAATAGTTCACAGCCCTGTATCCGTAGCTCACTCCCATTGCAGTAAATCTGTTCAGGTAATCAATCAAGCACTAAGGTAACTAAAACACAGCCTCAACCGCTGATTCCATGGTCCATAAGTTAACTCGCTAAAATGAAAACCGCGGGGCAGAAGAAAAGACCCTTGAACTAAGTTAAACGGGCACGCCACCTTCCCAAAAGAGGAAGCAGAGCTCTGCGAAATCCAATCGTCATCTGCGTCTTCGGTGACGCAGCTTCTATTCTCTCACCCCACCACCCACCACCCGCCACACTTGGGCTCCCCCTTGTAAAGATTTGTCATTCGCATTGACCGACCGACAGCCCGACGAAAAAACATTCAAATAAGTATCAATGCGATTCCCTCGATAGCTTCACTCTACCTCCCCAGAACAGAACAACACAACACAATCGCATTCATCTCTATTACCTACCAAAATGTCTTACCTTCCTCCCTTCTTGGCGCGTCTCGCCCGCCCCTTCACACAATCTACACGCCTCTCAATCGCTCCCGATCAATCCGCTGCATCTGTCATCCCCGAGGGCGCTCAACGCTGCACCGTCGCAGCGGGATGTTTCTGGGGAACAGAGCATTTGTACCGCAGACACTTTGCCGATAAGGGTCTCATTGATGCAAAGGTTGGATACATTGGTGGTGATCTCGACAACCCTAGCTACCGCGCCGTCTGCGGTGGAAAGACAGGCCGTACGTCGCAATCCTCATCATTCGCATTTGATTATAACTAACATTCATAGACGCTGAGGCTGCGCAAATCATCTTTGACCCTACAAAGGTCTCATACGCACAACTCCTAGAATTCTTCTACAAGACGCACGACCCCACGACGCTGAACCGCCAGGGTCCCGATACCGGCCCCCAGTACCGCTCTGCTATTTACTTCCACAACGAGGAGCAAGAGAAGATTGCGCGCGAGGTCACAGAGAAAGCCAACAAGCAATGGTGGAAGGGCGGCATCGTTACCGAGATTGCGCCCGCTGGAAAGTGGTGGACTGCCGAAGAGTATCACCAACTCTACCTCCACAATAACCCCTCTGGCTATGAGTGCCCGAGCCACTTTATGAGGCCGTTCCCACCCTTGGAGTAAATAATCAAGGATAATTGCATTTTTGGCTTAGCAGACGGATGGAAATGGCACCAATGATATCAGGAAACTTAACTTGAATGAGGCAATGAGAGGACATAAATTCAACATATACCTAGCCACAATATAAAACATTTGAAATCCACTCCACTATGAGTATTTAAGTTTTTTTTCCTTCTTATTTGCTAATCTTAAAATTAAGAAATGTGAGATTCCATCCACTTGTAGACCGGTTTCAACAGAAAACAGGAGAGGAGTTCATTATCCTCCATCCGAGTAATAATCCTTTTGCTAAAAAATAATACAAAACGCCTACAGCGCTAGTTCTATGCAACTCCATCACCAATCGCTTACTTGCGTCGGTTCTGCTGCATCATCAGGATCTGAACCATGCGGATGAAGATGTTGAGGAAGTCAAGCTCAAGAGAGATACTCTCGTTGACGGGGTCACGGCGGATGACACCAGCCTGGGCGAGACGAGCGTGGTGGAGGACCTTCTGGACATCGTACAGAGTGAATCCACCAAAGACAGCAAGACCACCGTACAACCAGATGCTCTCAGTGAAGGCAAGGGTTCGGATAGCGGTGGCGGGGATGACGAGCGGGGCGAGACCAGAAGCAGCAACGATGGCGGCACCAGCCAGGAGAGGACCACCAATGTAGAGGTACTTCTCCTGCTTAGCAGTGGCACCGACAACGGCAAGACCACCCATCATGGCGATGGTGTAGAGACCGGCACGTCCAAGGAGAGCAGGAGGAACGAAGGCGAGGAGAGGAGCGACAAATGCAGCCTGAGTGGCGTTGAAAGCGGTCCAGAGGGCGTACTTGGGGATGTAGCTGGGATTTGTTAGTAAAAATACTTCAAATTTGGCATTGGTTGAATTCAATAACTTACTTGTCAGGGCTGATAGATCGAGTTCCAATCATGGTGGCGAAGCTGAGAGCGAGGCCACCAATTCCAACAACCCAAGGGTTAGTAACCATGATTCGGTAAACGAAGCCGGTCTGAACCATTTGTCGAGCCGTCAATCCAATGATACCAACTCCGAGTCCAGTGTGCAAGAAAGTGTTGTTCAAGTATTCGCGCTCGTAAACGGGCATGCCGCCATCCTCACGGGTCTCCCGGTTGAACACAGCATTGATGGCAACAAGCGTACCACCAAAGATGGCACCTCCAACCAAGAGTCGTCGGCTCGTCGACTGAGGCGCCGTGGCAGCTCCCGCAGCTTGCTGGTTATATGATCGACCACCAGCGCGGCTTGTTCGTTGGAAGGCATTGCGGGTGGCTGAGGATGTAACGCGCGATGTGAAGAAGTTGGCCGTGGGCTTGGACTGGACGTGGAAGCTTCGGACGGATGCGGTGTTGCGGAAAGCAGTCTTTGAGAGCTCAGGAAGCCTCTGCGCAAGTCGCGCAGGGCCCTGGCGGACAGTCATTGTGAAGGACATCGTCGTTCTGGCGATGCAGGAGTTGTTGGGGGGGGGGGGGATGCGATATGCAGTCGTTTCCAAAGGAATGGGTTGAAGCGGGGATGGGCAATCGAGATTATTATAAGTCCCCGGTAAAAGAATGGAAAGCAGGACGTTGGTTCCGGCTGTGGAGCCTACTTAAAATCCGACATCACGTGGCTGTTTCGGTGGAACATTGTGGAA
>JABEEM010002301.1:0-13361 GCA_013363185.1 Fusarium secorum | reverse complement strand
TGGGTTGGGGGTTTCCAGGGCCGCCATTGGCCGGCTCCTCCTTAAGATACCCGTGCCACGCCCCACCCATTTTAGCACACCCGAACTCGTTCCACAAAATAGGTGGGGCGTGGCGCAGGTAGCCATTGAGTGCACCTCTTTAACTAGCGCGGGTAGAATCTCGGGATCAGATAATCAGACCTAGACCGACCGGGCTGCCAACCCAGACCGACCTAGACCGACCGACCGGGAGCCTTGACCAACCCAGACCGACAGACCGAAGGGGCCGGTCTCGGTCGGTCGGTTTGTTAGCCACACTGGGCACAACCTCGGACGTCAAGCTGGCTAGCCCAATGATGTTGAGCATGACATTGAGTGTCGACCCAAGGGGATTAATCCTCAAGTCTAGGGCATCTAGTGTCGAGGCGCATCGATCGCTGATGTTGTGTAACAGCGAAAGGCAAAGATTGTGCATTCCCATGTAGGGAAATGCGAGCTCCCTCGTCTCTCCGGCCAGAGCTAATGTGAATTACCTCAGCTTTTGGTCGAGGGAAAGCTGCGTAGACTGCTGCCGGTATTTAGACTTAGGCTTCATGAAGCGGCTCTTCACTTGTTTTCTCTCTTCAAATTCAAGAGGGACGAGGGTATCTACACCATTATCGGCGATCACCTCCTTGTATAAGTTAACAGATAGAATATAAGCCAAATCATCCTCTGATAGATCAGGGATGACACGTTTGTGAACGATATCGGCGAATATCATCGACACCGGAGCTACACCCGGAATCTCAGGGGTGAATGCTTTGAAGAATTCCCGTGGTTCCCTGCGATTGCGTCCTTTGCGATGATGTTTCACAGCAGATGGTTGAAAACCAAGCTGGATTAGGAGGTGTGTCATGAAGTCATCGCGTTTCTTCGGCTTGGTCGCGAAAAATAAATCGTGCTCCTCAAAGCAATTTTGGAATGCTTCCATGTCCACCACCCACGGTGCCTTAAGCATCCGCGGCTGTTGCATGGCGTTGTACAAGTGAGCCATAACTGTCATTACGCTAACATCCATGATAAGCCGCACTACCATATTAGCGACGTCAGCTCTGGCATGAAATAAATAGAGACCAGAAAACGCTGGCAAGATCTCGAAGATTTCGAATGTACCTTCTTCGCATTGAAACATGGTTCCTTTTTCTGGCCTGGCACGTTCCCCTGGGTGGTCACAGTATGACAAAATCTTGTCGAAATGTTGGATAATTTGACCAAGGCTCTCATCAACGTTTAAAGGATCCGGGGGCGAGCCTGGACGGGAGAGACTGGCAACGAAAGCCCTCAGTTGGTCTCTCATGTTCTTCGCATGCTTGTAGAACTCCGATGAGCCTCGTGGTAGGTCTTCCCGCATGATATGAAACACATCAAGGTGAACTTGGCAAGCGAAAGCCAGTTGGAACGAAATCACATGATCTTGGCTTGCTTCATATACATACGAGGAGAACTTATCCATGACTCTAGCCTCTCTACGATGCGTGGCAAATACCACGGCCTCGTTCCAAAATCGTGCTGCCATCAACTGGTCAGCTGAGAGGTCCAGAGTAGCAGCGTCGCCCCCTGGCGCACCGCAGCGAGTCTTAAGGTTGCTCATCATCTCATGAGAGTCAAAGGTGCTTTCCGTTGGACTTGGGAACATCGTACTCAGCGGCTCAAGGATCGTGAGGACGTGAGAGAACGTGGAATTGAACAGTTCGGACAGCTGAGAATCGACACGCTTGCCATTCCAGCACTCATCGATTTGCTGCTGCGAGTATTCCTGTTGAGCAGCTTTCATGCCGAAATACATTCTCCTAAATTGGAGACAACCGCCGTATTTGTTGAAGAGTTTGAATGACTGGCCCACAAGACGCTCTACCATATGGATTCCAGTATCCGTAATCACTCCAGCAACTGAAAGATCAAACTTGCCGTCACGATGGCCTTTCCAAACCCATGCGATTTGGTTTCGGATGATCTCAGCTTCTACCATCAGGAAGTGCCAAGTGACCAAAGCATCATCGAGGGAGTCTTGTTCTTCTGCCTGATATGTAGCGATATCTTCTGCCATCTGTTGGGGGCACTCGATGTCCGTTGCTTCCAAGAACTCATGCGATGGCTCATACACTGAGAGTAGGTTGAACCCTTCGATAACGTTCCTTGGCTCAGCTGGTTCGGCTGACTTTTGCTTGTCGACTGCTTTCATATTGGGTCGCAAGGTTTCTCAGACAGTTTCCATCACACGGACGAAGTGAAGGTGGTTTTGGTTGGCATTTTCATCAATCTCAATTCCCTGCTCTATCATTTGTGCTCTAAATGAAGATCTTTGATCGATTACTCGGTCAATAGTGTTGAAGAACGTCATTGGTACCTGGATGGTAGGCTTTCGATGTGCAACGATGAATTTCGCCATAGGGACATGGTCCTTCAAGGCGACAATATACTTTTTATCGGTCTCATCCTTAGTTCCAGTAGCCTGGCTCTTTGCCTCTTTACGAGCCTTTCCTTTGAGGCGGCCGGAAGGTTTTTGCTGAGGCTCCTTGTCGTGGGGCTCAGCCGTCTGTGACTTATAGCCATAGTGCTTTGCCTTTGACGCAAGTCAACCGGCGACGGAGTCTGTGTCCTTCTTATACTGCTGCAAGACGCTGACTAGGTTGTATGGGAGCATTGAAGGTGCCATTTTGAGGGACGTGGTCATGAGATGTTCGGGTAGTGTCGTCGAGGGTGAATTGCTAAGGGGAATGGGTTGTCTATCTACCTACTTACAAAACTCAGCTGCGATATTGGTCAATCCCTCAGACACTTGTTCAATTGACTCGACGTGAACAAACTCCTCCTTCCCGTGGAATCCCTCTCCCTTTGGTCCCCAGAGCAGAGGCACTATCCCTTTCTCAGCCAACAAAGCGCAATCAGTCCAGAACGGGGCACCGGCGATAACCGCGTCTTTGCCAGTGACATTGCCTACAATGCCCGAGACGAGCTTGGTAAAAGGGTGGTCTGCCGCTGTGAACTGGGGCGGGCGGCTGAAGAAGATCTTGGCTTCTGCCTTGAAGTCGGTGACTTCCTTTGCTACCCTGGCAATAATGTCGTCGAACTCCTTCTGGACAATGTCATTGGTCTCACCGGGGATTGTTCGGCGCTCTGCGATGATGGTGCACTGTGCGGGATAGGACGATACTTCTTCGCCGCCTGAGATGACTGATGCGTGTGCAGTGCCTGTTCCGAGGGTCTCGTCACCTGGGCCTTCTTGCAATTTCTTCACATATTTACCGAACTCCACGAGGAAGTGGCCGGCATTGGCAATGGCGTCGATGCCCAGATCAGCCCGCGAACCATGTGCAGCCAGTCCATAGACCTTGATCTCAATGTGGCAGTATCCCTTGTGCGCGTGATTGATCTCGAGGTTCGTTGACTCCGATACAATAGCGGCATCTGCTCTCCATCCAGCGCGAAGGATATCTTCCGTGCCCTTACTCAAGCTCTCCTCGTCGGCAACGCCAGTGAAGATGACATCACCACGAAGTGCAAGCTTCTTGGCGTTGGCGAGCGCGATCATACCTGCTGCGACGCCTCCCTTCATGTCAGCGGATCCTCGACCATAAAGACGCCCGTCTACAATCTTGCCGCTCAATGGATCATCGTCGTAGCCCATGATAGTGACCGTGTCCAGGTGTCCGTTGAACATGACACTTTTCCCGCCGCCGGAGCCCCGAACGACACCAACGACAGAGGGACGGCCTTTGTTGTATTCGACCCAGTGTGTTTCTAGATCCCTATGTTCGAGCCATGCAGCGACATAGCGAGCGATGACGGTCTCGCCAGGTCCGGGAACAGAACCCAAGTCGGGACTGGCTGAGTTGACCTGGACAAGGGTCTGAGTGAGTGCAACTGGGTCATTGCCAGAAACGTCGCGGGGTAAATCATAGTCTCGATTTCGCTCTGTGCAGAATATCACCATGGTAGACTTCTCATTGAGTCCAAGGGTCTTCTTATCATCCGGTGTCAGCCGTCTTAGCGCAGCGAGAGTCGAGCCCCCACAGGGTCCAGCGTTGATGCCTTGGGATTGCAGATACAGGGTGGACTGGTGAGCTTCGTAGTCTGATACGGTTAAGCTTGCATAAACACCATTCTTCAACACGTCCCAGGCGATTGTGGAAGGAGCTCCGCAATTGAGTCCGGCCATGATGGTGCCAGTTGTTGGGATCTCAGTGAATTCGCCCTTCTCCAGACTCTTCCACAAACAAGCCGCAGTGTCAGGCTCAACTGTCAGCGTGGAGGTTGATGTGCCATGTCTCTTGAAGTGAGAGACAACAGCTTGGGCGAATGATCCGACTCCGACAGGAGCGATGACCAAGTCAGCTTTGGCAGAACCGAGTTGCTTGTCAACCTCTCGCATCATGGTACCATAGCCATCGACAATCCACTATTAAAAAACGTTAGAATTAAAGCTAGTCATGGATGGGGAAGTATTAATTGCCTGTGGGACAGTCTGATAGTCGCCGAAAGCATGGTCCTGAACCATGATCCCCTTCTCATGCTTGGATGCAGACTCGGCCTCAAGCATCGCATCTTCATATCTACCCTTTGACATAACGACTTTTGCGCCTTCAGACTCAATCAACTTGACAGTGGAAGGATGTATTGACGCTGGGACATGAATCTCAGCTGAGATGTCGAAGATAGCACCCATTCTCGCAACCGCACGCCCATGGTTCCCTTCTGTCGCTGCGTACAAGGTCAATTGATGAGACTTTGCTGCTTCTCGGACAGTATCAATGTCCGAGTCAAGAGGCAACCCAAATTTCTCGGTTATAGAGCGGAATGCGCCCCAAGAAGCACCCAGGATCTTGAATGCCGGAAGGCCGAAGCGGTTCGTCTCATCTTTGACATGAACAGCCCCGACCCCGATCTCCTTAGCCAGGTCATCCAGACTGATAAGAGGTGTTGGCTCATAGCTGGGGAGACTCTGGTGAAACCGATCAATGGCCTCTGTAGAGGCGGGCTCAGGTGAAGTCCACGATTTGGCTTTGGAGTTGAAGTGGACGTGTCGACGAGTGGTCATGATGTGTTGTACTGGGTTTCTCCAACTGCGATGAAGAAGGTTTGATGCGGAGAATTGAGCGGGGAAGCCAGAACAAGATTCGATGGGAAGATTAACGAGAGGGCGATGATAGTGTTGAGATGTTTATAAAAGTCTTGAGAAGAATTCTTGCAACATTTTTATACACAATTGCAAGAGAATGCGCCCAAGTTAACATTGGTGATGCGCCTTCTGGCGACAGAGCCATACTTCACCAACCCCACACAATTAGCACTTATTCAAGTACTCCATTTAAGTTCGTGCTGTCGTCACCTTGAAATTATTGATATCTTTCGCAGGACATGAGTCTCGAAATATCTAAAATATTCTTATTAATAGTCCTTGATGGTTCATGGTTCTGTGATGAAGTTGAGATATCGCACAGCTACTCATCAATACAGTGGAGACCAATCGGGGCGCATGTTTGGCCGCTGTTCTGATGTCGGCTAGCTGAGGTTGGCTCGTAAGATTATGCAGAAACAGGCGATTCTATACGGCGTCTGGACCGTCGCTGCACGCATTTAACAGGTCTGTGTAGGTAGACGACTTCCTGTGTAGCTCCGCATTTCGGTTCTGCAGGTGAGGCCAATTGTATTAGCCACATTTTGCGCCGAACGGAGTTTTTGAACATGTTTTTATTGAGTCAAAAACAACGAGCTCCGGTTACTGCGACTGTAAAGGGATAGCCAGTTTGGCTTTGGTTGTGGCAGCACGTTTGATGTTCCAAAACCAGACAGCCACCCTGTAACCGGCAACTGCATTGCGAGAAACTTAAGGTATTTATCACAGTAAAAAGGAAAAGAACTTTGAACAATTTACCTAGCCAAGACCTATTATATGCCTTTTAGTTGAAAACCTTCAAAATACCTAAGCACTGTAAATGAGAATTTAGGGCAGGTTCAGTGGGCTGACTGTCAATTTCAAGATAACGCAGCGCCCTCTAAGTACCTACCTATTTTTCCTTCAACAACACAGTTAACTTGGCAATACCGGACGTGCGCATTGGTGCGATAAAGGCAGATCTCTTCATTCTTCGAGGATAAACAGCAGATGATGACCTGCAGTAAAACACCAAAGAATGTCGTTAAGGATATCCCAAACTTACAGAACAGGCGGTGCGCGCTGTCACTTGCATCGCGGCTGTGACTAAGCCCGACATCGCTTCAAGCGAACGCTACGCGTGACGTTATCGCAACTTCTCCCAAAACTCCACTCCAACATCTTCTTCACATGCCTCCTCATCAACCCTTTGAAGTCGCTGAGAGGCCGCTGCCCTCATTACAGTGTCATAATGGACTTTTCACTGGATGACATTTTGTTCACTGGCGGTGAAGATGCTGCGTTGACACTTCCTTACGACCAGATTGACGATCCAGCCCCTCAATCGCGGAGCCCGTCAAATCCGCTTGTTGAGGGAGCGAATATCGATATCATGCTACAGACGATCAACCCTCAAGAGGCGTTCAACGTTCAAAACACCGAAACCCCGGATTTTCAGATCGATTGGAATGCCGATTTTCAGCTGGCTAAAGCAGCCTCCGAGGCTCCCGCAGATGACCTCAGTCAGGACTTTTCTTTTCTCAATCAGCCAGCCACTGATTGGGGTATCCCAGCGCCGTTGCCAGCTTCCACTGATCCTATTAAACCGCCCATGACCTCAATTGATGAATTCTTTGTCAAGAATGGAGCTTCCCGTCCTCCTGTGCCATGCACCAATTGTCGTCGAACTCGTTTGCAATGCCTAATCTTGCAAACTACGGTAGCAAACCCGAACCCTACGAAGAGTTGTTCGAGCTGTGTCGCCTTGTTCCGCGAATGCAGTCTGGCAGGGCAGAAGAAGAGGAAACCGTCGGAATTTGAGACGTCAGAGCCTGTCATCGGTCGCCTCCACGGGGTTAGCGAGCACAGCATCCTAGGAGTACCTTCGACAGTCGATGGGGGTCAATCATCGCAGGGGCTTTCAATGGCAGCACTGTCGGGCAAAAGAGCGAATACTCGATCAGTGCGAAAGACGAGGGTGCTGCGAAACTGGTACCTTTCCAACCTTGACCATCCCTATCCATCAGAGGAAGAGAAAGCTAGTCTTTCTCAACAGTCAGGATTGAGCAGGAGTCAAGTAGTCAATTGGTTTGCCAATACTAGACGACGCCATCGACTCTCCTCGACTTACTCTGCATCGCCTGGCCGGGGCCGTCAAGGATTCGCACCAGGATCCCCCATGCCACATTACCTCCGCAAAAACATGTCACCATTGGATCGTTGGAAAAATTCTCCGCCCGATGAGGAGCCAGCTTCAGCGACGGCGATCCAAAATGCCCTGGCTGCTCAGTCAAGTGGACATAGTTCGCTGGATAGCGACGCGGGTGCGTCTGATGGACCAGGGTCATCTGCGAGCAATGACTCTCTCTGGCTTTCTAATCTACAAGAGGCCTCGTCCAACTCAGCATCTTCTTGCTACTCGTATCGCTCAAGGGATGCGGCATTCTTCTCTCGCTCTGGTAGTAGTTCAGTGGTAGAAGGGCCCTCCATATCTAGGACTGCATCCTCGAGGTCACGAACAAAGAAGTTCGTCGCATTTCAATGTACATTTTGCAGACAAAGCTTCAAGAAAAAGTACGATTGGGTTCGTCATGAGCGGTCAATTCATCTCCCAGGTCTCGACTCATGGATTTGCGCATTGCCTGTCACGCCAGATCAATCGTTCTTAGTCTGGCGCATGAGTGAAGATGGCCCGCAATGCCTTTTCTGTGGCGAGAACTCACCCAGCGACGAGCACCTTCAAGCTCACGAATTCGACACCTGTGCCGAACGTCCTGTTTCAGAGCGCAAGTTTACACGCAAAGACCACCTCTGGCAGCACCTTCACAAGTTTCATGGCTGTCGCAAGTGGGATGGCTGGAAACCGGACCTGAGTCTGCTACAGCACCGACAAGATATGATAAGAAGCAAATGCGGTTTCTGTCAAGTCATGATGGACAGCTGGGGAGAACGAACAGACCACATCGCTGCTCACTTCCGGTCCGGGTTGACGATGGAGCAATGGGTTGGAGGATCCGGGATCCACGACCCCGGCGATATGGGTACCGAAGGCCGATAGATGAGCCGCTCTTGGAGGTGGATACAGACAGATACGGGAGATGTCACTGACCCGGCATCGGTACGGAAGAATGGAGACAATCGGGGGAACCGATGCAGCCCTGTTTCGACACGTGGGAACCTTGTCCTAGTGACTCCACTGACGGCTAACGGCGGTTAAGTCCAGAAGGCCTGTAGAAGCATTGTTCAATTAATTCAACATTCGAGACCATTAAGCGAAATGCGAAGGCCTCAAGAGCAACTTTGTTCACGACCAAGAGTGCAGCTCAAGTTCAAGAGACCAATACTCAGTGACTCGAGTCCCTCGTACTCCAGCACCCCTGCGCCATTGTGGGGAATCATGAAGTTGTGGCAAAAGTCAAACTCTCTTTGACAAGTGACAAGAGACACGCGCCCAAGAACAGTGGACATGTGAAATCCGGAGTTCGGATGACAGCGTCTCATTTGACAGCCCCTGGTCCGACTCTCAATGACTTGTCAGAGTCTCGACCATCCCTTGCTCACGCGAGCCGAGACTGTTGATTCCTGTTTATTTACGGCGGCCTTACCTTTTTGGATAAATTTGGCAACACCGAGCCGAATGTCACGTACGTCTGCGGGGATTCTTCTCTGTTGTTCTTATCTGTCGGTACTCCTTTTTTACTTTGTTCTTCTTTTTTTCTTCTCTCACATTTCATTCCTTCTTTTATTTTTTCTGTAACTTTGTTGTGTCTTGCTTCCCGTGTCTGTCGCCAACCCAAGCCTTCATCTTCAGCTTCATTCGCACAACTGCATTACTCTCTACAAGTCAGTAAAAACGACTCCTTCAAATCAGTCACCATGATCATCACTCGCGCCCTCTCCATCACCAACTTCGTCATCGCTGGCTCGGCACTCAGCTTCCAGGTGGGTGTTCTGTACCCATGGCACAAGCAGCTTGACGATGGCTTCGAGGAGCTCAAGAAGGAGCACTTGCGCGTCCTGCAAGCCGTCGAGTCGAAGGTTCAGCAAACACGAGACACCGCTGTTCTAGAAGAGAGCCGTAACAGCGTTCGCGGCTTGCTCGGCAACCTTGCGGCATGGAAGGCCTGAGCGTGGCCGACTTCGGGGGCAGCGTAGCAACAAGACACAACAAAATACCCAGCACAAAACAGATAAAAACCACATATACACGGAAGAAGAAAGAACACCAGCGGCGTCTATTTGAATTCGACAACGACCAAATTTCCTACTACTCATGGCGTTTCTCCCACGTTATTTTCTTGGCGTTCAAATCCTCGGCCCGGGTGGGGCCGGCAACGGTCACGATCCGGGTGGTCACGTGTATCCCTGAACCCCCTCTTCCGGATTTCAACGGTTTCACCCGATCGGGAGATTCCTTCGGTACCATTACCTTACCTTAGACGGGCGCACGGGAATAATCAGTCAGTTACGGCATGGGAAAGACATTTACATTTGATCTGCTTAGACTATTTATAGCTCGCATTTAGTTTATGGTGTTTGCTAAATGATACTCTTTTTTTTTTCTAGAAGACTGTTGTCTTGTCGCCTTTGTGCACGGTTCAGTTGCCGCCGTTAATGGATGTGTCGCGTCATGCAACGCGACTCTTAGCTTGGTCTTACAGTAACATAGATCATGAAAGACTAGATCTATTTAGCATGATGATCATGAGATAGAGAATTTGTTATTGAAATCTCAACGCAGGTAAGCATCCATAACACGCCACCAGAATAACATTAACACGCTACAGACCTTGAAATGGACCGTCCACAGCCATCTCCCACCGAAATGAGACCGACTCCCACGAAGCGCCGAAACATTATACACGTCTAATCTTCCGTCTAATTGTCCACCTTGAACCACACGGGGTCATTCGCGTTATTCGTCATACGAACATCGAAGGTGCCCGAATAACCGGGCATGATACGCAGCGGCGCGGCGTCGGAGACACGAACAGGGAGAGATTTGCTCCCGTTGAAGAGCTTTTCGATGTGACTGTTGAACTGGACAAGCAGCACGAGGATTCCGATGAGCGCACCTGTCGCGGCGAGTTTGACGACAAGGTCGAAGAAGGCGATGACTTTGAGGAAGCCGGAGGATGTCTTTTCGGCGGTGGTCATTGTGGGGATGGTTGATGTTTGGGGGGCGGTAGTGGGTTTATCGGCCATGAGCACGAGGTATGCAGTATTTGAAGGTGAGCAAATGCTGAGGCAAAAGAGGAAGACGCGAGCAGAGACGACAGTAACAGTCCCGAGGCTGGGCTGGGAAAGCAAGGCCTTGAAATACCGTAGGGCTATCCGAGGGAGACTCACACCGCAAGGCTGATCGACGGGGATAGGCACTGAAATAAGCTTAAGTCACCAAGCTTCCAGGACATGAGACCGCCATGACAGGGGTTTAATTGAAGCTACTACATATTGAGAGAGCGCTGGATGCTAGATGGTGGTTTCCAATGGTGGGTGTAATGTCGTGAAGGGCTGTCATTTGATGAGCTTCCTTGCTTTTGGTGAGGATTCTCTGTGGCGCAGGCTATGCTCGCTTGCCCTGTTGGCAAGGGCGGCGATGATGATCGTGGGATAAACGCTCGCATGGAGTTAGTATCTTGTCAATCTCAGAGACCAACTGAAACTAAAGTCTTGGGACTTGATTCCATTTTCGTATTGTCGAGAGAAACAGCTCATCAAGTTGTGGATTAGAGGGGTACGCTACCCATCTAGCGCACTGTGGCTGACACAGAATCCAGCTACAGTACTAACTACCAGCAACCATGTTGCGTCTCATTTCTGTTAGGTCACTAATAGCGGGGTCGCGTTATACCGGGATCATCCTCGCGATCTGCAGGAGCTGAAAAAGAGGCCCCCAGTTGGGCAAGCTTTGCGCAACGGATGTTTTCCCAAGAATGTTCAAGATCGAGAGAAGAGTTGGTGTGGGTGAGAGAATTTGGGTTAGGCAGGATGAGATTAGCTTCGTGACTTGTGATGAAATTGAGGAATTAAAGATGCAGCCATCGTGATGCTTAATTAATGGTGTAGACTAATTGGGTTCTAAAATTGGTAGCGATGGCCTACCAGGCATAACTTGTAGCAAATAACTTATCTTGGAATGACATTCATCTGACTGGGGTTTGCGCCATGTGAGTCTTGGACGGCTGTAGCTTTATCGGACAATTTGTTCCAGCTTCATTCCCATCCTTCAATACAATTTCTCATGCCATGTCATCTCACAAAATCACACACGGCGGCGGCGTCTCTAGCCCCTCATCCCTACCCTCCAAAAACCGCTGTTCATTGCTCCATCCGAGGCTATCAAACCTCTTCCTCATAATCTTCGCCTCTTCAAGATAGCTCGCGCCCTGAACATCCTCAGCATACTCATCCATCAACTTTTCCAGCTCCTTATGTCTGTATCCATCGTCCAATGAAGCCCAGACCAACTTCAAGAGCTCAGGCACGTACGAGGCTCCACATGGTCTGAATGTCTGACATCGATGGGCAAGAAGTACTGCATCATCACATATGTCGTGAGAATCTTGTGTGTAATCTGGAAGAACACCGAAGGGGTTGAGTGTTGGGCCGATGAGTGCTGCTTGGACGAGAAGACCTGCATGACCGGAGGCGTACTCTATGGCTTTCATTCTGCACGCAGGCGATGCATTTGTTGGGAGTGTTGCCACCATGGCTTCTTCATAGAGTTTCTTCATCACCGCTCGTTCCTGTGATAGAATGTTGTAGTAGCATTTTAACTGGTAAAGATATCTCTCCGGATCTCGAAGAAAAACGGGTAAGTCGCCTATTGCTCCGAGTTCGAAGCAGTAGAGGTTCTGCTCGTAGTGGTATGGTCGTGTCATGATAGTATCTTGGACGGCCACGTCCCAGAACCATGAGCCGAGTTCAACTTTTGGGTCGCATAAAGCGGCGTATATCTAATTACCCATGTTAGTCAAGCTAAGTATGAGTAGGATAGGACCTTACAGCTTGCAAACACCAGGCTCGTATATCACCTGAGTGAAGTATCTCGCCTTGAGATACAGCTTCTTTTAATAAGTATGCTATCACCCCTCGATGTTTATTGGCGTGTTTGTTGTCAAGCCAAATCTAACATTATCAGTGCCGAAACCAAAACGTTTGACTGGGTATAGTTACCTGGCACAGCATCATCATCAAAACTAGTTCCAGTTTAAGCATGACCGGTTGATTCTCATCACTCAAACAGCCCTGCAAGGATCTCAACGCCTTCCCATAAAGAGAAAAAGTCTTCTTGTCAGCAGTCTTCCGCAGACGGATAGCTTGGAATGATGCAATCATGGCAGAGGTAGTTGTATCAAGAGCAGAATTCGAGCCCATACGTCGAGGGAGATCTGCAAAGAAATAAGGACCATATGCTTCAAAACCAAACCGATCATCATCAATCTCCATAAGCGATATAAACTCGGCTGTCAGTCTAGTCGTATCATTGCTAGGTGTCTCAGCAGGAGGTGTGATGAGCTGTGTACTCTGTGTATCAGGCTTGTACTGATGAAATTTGAAGCGTCTTGTCCCACTGCCTACGCACTCATCACCAAGTCTGATACAGCGACCGCATTTTGGTTGCTTTTGATCACACTTGTCTCATTAGCCAGTGCTTTATCTCCAAGAGCATCATAACTCATACATACCCTCTTCTTCGCCTTTCGACATGAGTTGCACCCGCGGCTGCTCGGAACACCAACCATTTTGTTTGATGACTGTTCAGAGTTAGGTAACGGGGGTGAGATATCCCTTGGTGGAGGATGACGGCAGAGGTGTTATGTAAGCGTGGGATTGACAGTGATGAACCAATGGATGGAAGGGGAGACAGTGCGTGAGAAATAAGCTTAATATTTAATTCTACGGAGGAAAAATGCGCCGCTTATCAGGCATCGAGCTACGGCAAACAAGCGCAGTGTGTCCATCAATCAAGTTACTTGGCTTGGTTGGTTGTGATTGGTTGATTACGTAACAACCAACCAAAGTAAGGGCTCCTGTTCAACCAAGCAAAGCAACCTTTTTCCTTTACTCGGCTCTACTTGATTTACTCGACAGAATTGCCGAATGAGGCATAGCGCGATGACTTTGACATATCTACGCGCTCTGATTGGCTAGGTATTCCGCATCCACCTGCGAAAATTCTCGCCGAGTTTCTTAAGAGAAGGTACCTGACGATTGCGCCAAGCTCGAAGCCAAATATGTC
>JABEEM010002291.1:0-21812 GCA_013363185.1 Fusarium secorum | reverse complement strand
TGGGTGCTTGACTTATAACACGCGACCACGCCACGGGATTGAGTTGGCTGGACGGGATGATTTTTATCGCCGGGTTCAATTTCGATGGTACAGGGGTCCTCTAGGGACTTGGGCTTATCCTTGGGCTTATCTTTGCGAGGAAAGACTCTTAAGGGGAAAACACGCGTAATGTCCTCCAAAACATTCCTCCCGGGCAATTCTCGTTTCGCTAGACTTCGCTTTCGGGAAACAAAACCTGACACCGAGGCAAGAGGGATAAATCCAGAGACAGTTGGGACTGTAACAGTCGACTTAAGGGTTGAAGTGGTGGTATAAACTGTCGTATCAGTTTTGATGAAAGTGGGAGTCGTCACGGCTGTTTTGGTGACTGTGGGCGGTCAGACGATGGGATATGAAGACAATGACCACATCTTACTCACGGGTCTTTGTGATGGTGAGTGTCTTGAGCTTTTGGGAAGCGGTAACCGAAATGGTATTAATAGACCTGGTAACAATCGTGCTAGTGACAGGACCTAGGTTGATCTTGAAGGTTTCATGCTTATGTTTCCTGTCGCAATATGGTTTGCTCGCGGTCAATTTGACCTTCGTACTAATGGTGACTCTAGGTGCATCAGAAACCGGGGTTCTGCTCATTCTCGTTTCGCAGAATTCTTTAGTATGCGTTTGATCCTTTTGAGCAAGGGCAGCGCCCTGTAGAGCATAAAGGATCAGAATTAGACGCATTGTGACCAGTACAATCCCCAGTTGTGACAAATCCGAGCGTCAAGTTCGATAACTCAATTTTGAGCGGGATTGTCTTGGCTAAGGCATTGGATTCATCTTATATTCCTTGAGGAGGCAAAAACCTAAAGGTCAAAATCTAGGTTTCCTTATCAGCATTTGTAGTGGGTGAATGGCCAAACTCTGCAGTACAACTTGTAAACTATGGGCCACATCTCCTATTTATAGTTGAGGCCTGCCGCTAGGATTTATAGCTACCAGTTCTAAAACTATGGTATTGACTCGTGCATGAAAACTCGAGTAGATCTCGCTCAAGCTTAAGCCAGCCACATTCATTTACATCACATATCTGTCCTGGAATATCTACCATAGCGGTGATTATTTTGAGACCTGAGCGTCAAGTCGAAGTCAGTGGCATGATCATATGGAGTTCTAGGCGGTAAAAATGTGTCTTCAAAGTTTTGGACCCCAATCAGATGACCGGATCTTATAAGATTTTGGCGGATACTGAAAGCCTGACCTATAATTAGATGGGAAAGAGGCTCATAGTTTGAAGCAAAACTCAATCATGATTAGGACCAACCAACATCATATTATCGATTCTGTTTCTTATGCAGGTCCCCGTACATTCGCCCGCTGAAACTATTTGTCATGACCTTATTACTACTTCCACATGTTTGCGTTCCGTCAGTCTCGCCTCATGTTTCTCCAAACAGCATCCCACCATATCTTACTAAATAGTTGTGCACTTCCACTACTATCCTTTTCCTATCTTAGCGATATCCAGCTGGATTCGTGCTATCATGATGGAAAGATTGAAATTCATTGAAATCGGAATGCCGCATATTAGAAGAAGGCGAGTACGCCTTTGGCTCAGGAGACATTCCCGACGCCAGAGGCTGATAGTTCGCCTTGCCTTGGGCGTGGATGACAGGCTGTTGCTGGTAATAGGGGACGACTGGGGGCCGATCGGTTTTTGCGGCCACATGAGATCCATTACCTGCTTGACGCTTTTTGTGGCGTATGAACCAGAGACCGAAGCCAATCAAGGCGAGTAAAGCAAGCCCCCCAAGAACACCACCGACAATGGCCCCTACGGGGGCAGAAGAGTTTGAAGATGAGTCTTGTCCGGATGACGAACTCGATTCGGCAGATGAGGTAGTCTCTTGGCTCTTGCTCTCTCCTGTCGTTTCTGTCTTTGCGGTCAAGTCGACGCCTGAACTCGTAGGCTCGGAAGTAGACTCTATAGACAATTCCAAGCTAGCCGAACGCCCTCCAGATCTTTGTACATGCTCACTTCCATATCCTTTGTTGTAAAAAACGGGTAAAGTGTAAGCTCGTCACCGTCACTATCAGTCGAAATCGTAGTGACACATCCCGAAGCGCTGGTTAAGCGTTAGTTGATAAGTACACCATAAAGCTATTGACAGTAACCCACCAGCATAGCTCATCCGATGATGTCGAAGTGCAAGTTAATGAAGTAAAGCATCTTGTCTTGATGTATCCATCACATCCAATGTGACTGCGGCTGGTTGCACAGGCCGTCGTTGACACGCCAGAGAAATAGCAGTAGTTCACGACCCAGACTTCATTCAGTCTCATAATTAGTCGGGGTTGTTTTTTTGGAAGCAACTTGAGTACTTACACTGCCCTGGGATAGAATAGTAACCACAAACATCATAAGTGCCTACATTCTGACGCTTGAGGATGTCTCTGTTGTAAGGTTCTGGTGGCTCTGTGATTGCGGGGTCGGGAGGGGAGCCTGTCAAGCCACCACCATTTAACGCATAATAGACGTCAGCCATTTGATCGCTGATGAGTAAAGATACCGGTAGACTTTTATTGCCACTGCGTTTAAATCACTGTGCATACGCGTACAGAAGTCTCAAGCGAGCTGTTGGGTTAGACTGCGGGGAGAGCTGGAGCAAAGTCTGAAAGCGAGAAGATCAAGAGAAAGGAAGTAATAGAAGCAACGTGAGGCGGCCCTCATTTTCAGGCTCTTTTTGGGCTTCATCCCCCAATAGATATTAATGGCGTTACAAGAAATTACAAACATGCGTGAGATTCACAAGCAGAAGAACGCACTCAGATGGGCCAATGAGAATATCACTCGGAGGTATGCCGCAGTATGCGGTTGAAGCAGAGGAGACGCGATTGTAGACATGCCAGAGCCTGATCTGCAAGTTGAAAAATGTGCATCTTGTCTTGCCTTCGAGGCCTGCTGTAACCAGTTAAAACAAGGCTCCCGGTGACGAGATATCTCGTTTCTCTGTTGATGTAATAATTCTGACCGATCGTTGAAGTCCCCTCGCAGCCTGATTTTATAAAAGATGGACTAATGTATTTGGGATGATGCCAAGCATATTCTTTCCAGTAGGACAGAACCAACCTGCATGTGGCGTACGCAGACGACGTGTTGCTTGTCAGAATCCTCAGCCGCTTTCTCACAAGCCTTAACATGAGACATCGCCAACGATTGGCACTTCCTACTTTCAGACTTTCCAAGCCCTGGTGAGCTCAGCGGCGTTGACGATGGTAGTTGACTGGGACAAGGCCTTGATCGGGGTGGCTGCAGATTATTAGCTGCTTGGTAACGGTCTTAGCTTACCGGATCGACCGCGGACAGTTGCGTATTATTCCACATCCGTTAACCGGCAAGATAGAAAAAAAGGTTTCGACTACTCATAGGCTGTCACTCATGACTATTCTGATAGTAATCATCTCGCACCCCTTCTTTTGAATCACGCAATGTAGCGCTATCTTAATTCTCAACTCCTCGAACCCAACTGTGACTTGGCACATTCTCTTCAAATCTCAGCAGTCTTTCCATAATCCCCTGACAGTTATAAACTCTGTATAAGCCGCTAGAAACGAAGCTATCGTCTCCGGAAACAGTCCCCCGTCTCGTATCCAATGAACCGTCAGTGGGCCGTAAAGCAAAAGGTGAACAAAATTCCTCCGCCATTCTGTCCTTGCCTCTTCATCTTTCTCTTCTCCGGTACGTTTGCTTTCATATCGATCGTATAGCAATTGCGCCATCCCAGACATAACATAAACACCCCAAGACTTGAGAGACCAGACCATGAGCTTCGACTCAGTTTTCTCTGACCATTTGAACACGCCGCGTCTTGTAAGCCATGCTAGGTTCTCTGTTCCATAGTAACCCAAGAAGATATGTAGCTCTTATGGCTGTCAGAACAAAGTACTTCCGTGGATAACTTGTCTTTTCCTCGCTATCGTTTCCAGATGCGAAACTGGTTAGAAATTCTTTTGCTTCTGCCCATGTTGCCAGTAAGCCCCATAATCTGGTGATGATCTGCCAGTCGTCCAGAATATTCGATAACGCCCTGAATCGTTCGGCGATAAAAGGCTTTTTGGCGGACAACGAGCTTATCGATGGAAACCTCTCGAAAGTTGATAAGAAGGACAAAAGTCTTGGCGGTACAATCCCCAGCAAGATTTTGCTAAGTCTAAGAAGCCAACCTTTAAGCCTCTCAGGAATTGGTGTTTCGAGTGCCGTCGCCACGAAATGTGCTGCGTAGGCCAGGAAGAGGATGAGGGCATCATGGCTCTCCCGGGTATGCATCAATCGATTTAGGCGTGAGATGAAAGCATCAAGCTTTTTGATGGGCAACAGTGCTTTGCTGCCAATCATGGTTCGGTTTCCTGTTGAGGAACTCTTCGTGGATACATGGCTTTCTTTTTCCGGTTCATCCACGCCTTCTATCACTGGTTCAGGTAGGACTGTTCTTGATTTGGTCAGCTGGAGACTTTACAGGATGAATGCTAGACGTTACTTCATGTCAGCCATGTTCTAGGTGAGAGAGACGGTTTGACCTCAAGAAAATTAGCGGCCATAAGAATTGAATCGCTGATGGTCGCTGCTTCTTTTTTGAGGTTGAAGTGAATGGTGGTGAGACAAATGAGTTTTGATCAAAATCCAAGGGTCCGGAGGTTGAGGGTATCAATAAGAAATGATTCTGCGGGGATCAATTGGCACTTATCTCGTTCTGGGCAATACTTGGTGCGCGTGGTGCAGATACCGGTTGGACTTGCTCAATAATCATTGGTGCCATGTGTGAGGTTTGTGAGATAGTTGATACCTATTGTCACTAACAGTATACAACGCTAGCCACATTTGCTATGGGCCCTTTTACGCGCCATGAAAGACTGGTAGACCTCGAATATAGAAAATAGACTAATATTACCCTTTCAAGCAGTTCTGCAGAGTACAAAGATCTGGCTTTACAATTTCATCTCCAATAGCCTGTCATTGGATTGTTAGCCCATATAAGATTGCTTGATGCGCTAGGACCATTGGCCTCTCAACCCCACTTTCACTTCTGCACGCGCGCTATTCCCTAAAATGGGCAAAGCTGTGCATCGGTGTAGACCGACTTCTGGCATGGATGTTTTCTCACTGAGAAGATCCGTTGTTTGTGATTTATTCATGCAGCTTAATTGGTATCCTTCTTCCAGACGCTGTGTTGATCTTACTGAAACTCATGGATATTTGTGCAGGCTTCCTATTGAGACGTTGAATGCGAATAGAAGTCAGTTGATGTCGACAGGAACTGGACTTTTGGCGGCAGTGGCGCTTGGGATAATTCAGGCCGTAGAGGCATTTCGATCACAGGGGTTACTCTCTTGGAAACGTAGCTTTGAAAAAGGTTGTCTTCTTCGCCTGGGGAGAATCGGGCTTTATTGAACAGTCATAATTACGTCGACGGCGATTCGTAATTTCAGCATCAGACATCGGGCGGGAGAAGGAGTATTGTCTTTGTGCTAAATTACATGTCGCTTGTAAAGTTCTGGAACAAATATGACCGATGTCAGAAAGGAAAATTCACGCATCACATACCATACACCGCCCATTCCTGCCAAGTCACTTTGACCACCGTTATTGGATGAGCTCACTCTCTGAAGCTTCACGGGCATAGTGCAACTTGAGCCCTTCATAACAACCCAAGAACAGTCCGTTCCCCACAGCAGCTGCTATACAGGTGACAGTTGCCCCTCTGAACAGCCCTGAAATCCCATCTCTTATCAAGATGCCCTTGGCAATGGAAATGGGGCCTCTCGCTGCGGGCTTTCTAGCTTTCTCGCGGCTTAGCGAAGACGTGAACAATGCTTCTGGCTGTAAAAGATGGCTGGGAGGAGCGACTTCCGGCAACCGCATTCTGGTTTTCACGACGTCAATAGGAACAAGGAGAAGCGAGGCTATTGAGCCGCCGATGCCAGCAGTCAATCCGCTCACTTTGACTTGTTCCGCTATGCTCTCGGACTTCTTTGATCTCCGGAGCCAGGCGCCTTTCAGATACTCGTAAATGGAGAATGTGAGACTGGTACGTGGCAGATTCCCAGCTACCAAGACCGTATATCCTGTCCATAGCTTCAGAGGATGCCTTGCAAAGTGCTTGAGCGAGGCCAGCATGGGGTTGCGCTGGATGCCACCTTCTGAGAATCTGGCGACTTGCGCGTTCTGTTTGAGGACTTCCGACGGGTTGATGATGGCGCAGGCGACCATATCAGCCAGCGCGCTGCTGGCGGCGTGAATAGCTGCTTGAGACAGACTAACAGGCTCGAAACCCTCCTTCGGTTGCAGAGAAGTCTTCGCCGTTTCGTATATGGTGAAGAAAGTGACAGAGGCCGGGATTGTCGTGACGACAGTTGGTGTCAAGCCGCGATAAAGGCCTCGAAACAGCGCCGGTTGGAGTTTGCCCTCGTGGCTCCGGTATTTGGGTACATATTCGGGGGATTGGATGCGTGTAATGAGAGTATCAAATGGGTGCACTACAAACTCAACACTTAGTGCCGCGAAAGCGGCGGCCTGTTGCAGTTAGTATTGCAGATGCCCCTCGGGATTTCGCGATGCTCACCAAGGATATGTCCGTAGCATCCGCGTTGGTTGGGGCGGACATCAATCAGAGTGCCAGAGCTGATTGACCAAGAAAACCTCAAGTGGACTGAACCTGAAGACGAGAAAATGGTGGTTTGGGAGCGATAAACAGATTTCCAGGCCCCGACCAATATTTCTCAGGGCCTGGCGTTTGGCGCAAGATCAACGACGTCAACATCGAAGGTTGAAGGAACGCGCTAGGCTATCGCCCCGACAGCAAAAATGACCAAACGATGAGCAAAACATCAGCAACATCAGCATTCTTCTTTGGCCCAGGACACATAAAGTGTGTTCCGCAAGGTGGTGTCTCATGACTCGCAGCTCATGACTGATTTTTGAAGAATCTGGACGATGCTGGCTTCGAATGAGTATCCCTTTGCTCTCGGGCTCACAGTTGCTACCAGGCTCCAGGCTCAGGCGCTCAGCGCTGAAAGGCAGCAATCGGGTTAGCTAATCACAACGCGCCCCGCAATAAGCAGCAAACAGAGCACTTCAACCAGGACTTCATCTCACGCTCACCATGACTCAGTCTCAGTAAAATAAGAGCCCGCCGCTCTCCGATGATTGCATTTTCTCTTTGAACTCGTAGCCACGCGTCTGAAGCTTTTTATGCTTCACTTTGACTGCTGATGAGTGAACCACACCCTCGAGCGACTGAAGCTCACCAAACACTCGCATTTGTTAGGCGGAAGCGAAAACAAGTCGGCAGAGCCTGTGACGGCTGTCGACTCCAGCGGATAAAATGCGACACCAGCGTTCCATGCCTCAACTGTCGCACGCGCGGTCGCGAGTGCAGCAACAATAACGCGCCTACTGTGTCGACTCTTCCTCAAGCGCAAGATGAGATCGATAAACTAAAGCGTCGGGTGAAAGAGCTGGAGGGTCAACTTTTGCAGGCGCGTAATAGCGACACACCCGCTTCACAACAACAGGAACCGACGCCGCCTGGCGGATCACCAGCTCTGACAAGACCAGCGAATCAGGAAAGCAAGAAACCAAGATTTTGGGATGGCGTGTACCTTCGCCCAGCACGATCGCCGCACAGCGCTTGGTTCGGGCCTTCGTCACTTTACTTCTTCATTCATCGACTGAGCACATTTCTCAGCGCTCAAGCTGACCACATGCTCATTCACCTTGCCAGCAACCTCGAACAGTTGGGCCAGCCGACTGTACCACAAGACTCTTCACGTCTACTGGCGCCCCTCGCGCGAGTCAACGAGGAAGGCTTCTATCTGACCCCAGTTCAGGAAGGGTTCTTCATCAATCTGTATTGGGAGACCTACCATACATGCATCTATGCCGTGGTCGATGAGGCGAGTTTCAAGGCCCATTATCAATCGCTCTACGTTGATGTGCCGGCCGGATCGCCGAGAAAGCCATCCGCGTTGGTGGACATCATACTTGCCATGTGCATGCAGTATCACACCTCGGCGCTCCCATGCGGTCAGCAGGGCAACATCCTCGAAGATAACGATGCAACCATGGCCGGCCGATGGTACTACCGAAGAGCGCAGACACTCTTGGCTTGCGAAGTCGAGAGCCCATCCATCTCGACCCTTCAGTGTCATTTACTCTGCGCATTGTACGTCTGTGGAGGATCCTTTCACAACATGGCCGACACAACCATTTCTATCGCAATCCGGACAGCCTACATGTTAGGCCTGCACTTGGACCCACCGCCCACGATGCCACGACGCGAGCGCGAATTTCGACGACGACTATGGTGGTCCGTTTTCGAGGCTGATTCCAAGGTCGGTATGAAAGTCGGCCGCCCGTTCCTCATTCGCGACTCGTACGTCATGCCCGAACTTCCCAGTGATACCCTCGAAGTAGCGATTGAGTCAGGTTCGGCATTTCCTCCCATCGGAGATAACGCTACATGGCTCAGTCTCAACCTGCAGCGCACGAAGCTATACCAAACCGCGAGAGCTCTCAATCAAGCATTTTACGGGCACGCGCTCAACATTGCCGATGGGAACTCCGTCTATGATGATCCAAGCACAATGGAGGACCTTGCAAATGCCTGGGGCCCGCGAACAGTTGCTCTCACAGAGTGGACGAAGCAGATTCCCCGAGCCCTCAAGACAAGCCGGAAACACGGCAGCCCCTACTCCCTGGATGAGTCCATTCTCGATATCGAGCAGTTTGCACCACATTGGCTTCAGCGACAGCGTTTGCAATTGGAACTTGAGTATCATCACCTATGTATCGGTCTCCATCGTCCGTTCCTATCTTTCGCTCTACAACAGGGAAGGTCGGCAACCGCAATGGCAGCCAAGTGCGCCCAACATGCGATGCAGCTCACAAACATCACCCACCAAGTCTTATCCAAGACATCAATACTCAACGGCTGGCATGAAGCTTTTCAGTGGCAGTGGAGCGCCGCGATGACCTTGGTCGGATTTGCTGTTGCGTATCTGAATCACCCACTCACACCAACCGTACGCTCATCAATAAAGCTCGCTGTCTCTGTTCTCGACATATTCGCTCGTAGCTTTGATGCTGCTTCCAAAGCCGCTGTTATCGTCCGCACCCTACACACGAACATCGAGTCCGTCATGGCGCAGCTCGAGATGCAATCGAGCCCGACCACCGTGACAGCCATGGATAACCCCCTCTTGTATAATCTTCCTATTCAGGGAGGAATGGCGAATACAGTCGTCAATCAGTTTGATGCGATCGGTGGAGATTTCGATCTTCTAGATATGGCGATGAATGTGGACTTTTGGGCTGATCTCGACATGCTTCTACCGGGGATTTCGGGGTCTACAACTGATATCACTGCGACTTAGTACTTGTGCTATCATCGATGCAACTCAGACGCTTTGGCACAGATGATGAGGAACGAACCAATTAATGACAAATATCAATTATATTCGTTGTTCAGACTGATCCCCTGGATGATCGACTAGTTACCGAAACTAACCATGCGGACCATTTCAATCGACAAACTTAGACTACCCCCATACCCCTCCTCCCGTCCGTCCCAAATCTGGAGCTCAAAGCTTTTCAAAAACAGCTACAGCCGCCTCAGCAGTCGAAGTAGCGCTAGCAGGGTTCTGACCAGTGACCAAGCGACCATCAACAACATGGAAATCATCCCAGATACCTGGGGCACGTTCGTCTTCAAACTGTCAGTAAAGCTTCAGTCATCGCGCAAGAGGAGACTTACAAATTGCACCAAGACGAGCGGCGACTTCCTCGACCATCTCGGAGCCCCAGCCTCGGAGCTCGCCCATGATCTTCATCATGTTCTCGGCCTCGGTAGTGAAGCCAGTGATCTTCTTTCCTTTGATCAAAGGCTCATTGGTGGTGGGATCAATGAGATTGGCAAAGATAGCTGGACCGTGACAAACAGTTGAGACGACTCCGCCGCTAGCCCAGACCTGAGCAGCGATGTTTTGGAGAGAAGATGCAGTGGGGTAGTCAATCAGAGCTGCATGTCCAGCGGAGGCGTAGAACAGACCATACTTGGATGGGTCAAGCTCAGAAGCCTTGGGCATGTTGTCAAGCTTCTTGCGGAACTCGCTGTTGGTGTCGTTCCAGATAGCGAGGTCATCGCCGTTAAGGAAGTCAGGCTGCTGAGAGAGCCAGTCGGGTGTATAAGTGCCAGTCTCTGAGGCAAGGTCGACCTCAAATCCAGCGGCTCTCAAGACCTTGTAAGGATGAAGAGCTTCGCTGATGAAGAGGCCGGTGGTTTCTTTGCCGTCAAAGAGGGTGGCAGAAGCGGAGGTGATGCTGATGAAGGCACGGCGAGCAGGAGACATCTTGTGTAAGTGTGAGTCTGTAGAGTGGGAACAGAGGATGTATTGGTGAATGTTTGAAAGCTGTTGAGAGTTGTTACTGAGTTGCTGGATTGCTGGATTGTCTGGAAGATCTTCTATCTACTGACGGAACCATCTCGCTCATATATACTCGTGGTGATTAAGTACTTGCGAGATGCTTACGAAGGCCATGATGATGCATTCTGCGCTTACGGCTTCACATTCTGGCATTGTCTCACGATGTTGTGGCAGAAGAATGAGCGATTCCTATTGGTTAGGCTTGCATCACGACAAGCAGGCGTCCGATTAGGAATGGTGTTGACCCTACCACGCATGAGCAACCCCAGCTTCGTCATACCCTTAGATCCCGAAAATAGGTCTTGATAAGCCGAAAGATCATCTCCTCGAATCGGACTTTCCCACTCGCGATTGTCGACTCCGAGGTTCCTGAAGGATCGAAACGAGGTGGGGAGCAATTTGTTTGGAGATGTTCCCATTTGCCACAAGATTAGCGGCACAGGGGAGCATGGCCCATTGGATCGGAGATCGCCGACTGGGTCTGTCAACATCGGAATCCCGGAGTTGGAAATCAACGAGTCAGTGAGAGAATGACATAATCGCATGTCGCAACCCTCAAGGTGACCAAGATAATAACGTTGATCTTCAATCTAACTTTTCACTCGATCAGACTATAAGAAGACACCATGGCTCCAGCTAGCTCCTCCACCATGATCATAAATCTAAATCATAGAACTTGTACTTCAAGCATCGCTATTGCCTTTTCTTCATTGCCCTGTACTTGACCACCATTCACATCCAAAATGACAGTCACAAAGACAACCACCACAATCTCTCCCAACAGCCGGCTGTTCAAGCCAATCCAAGTCGGCAATGTCCAACTCGAACACCGCATGGTCATGGCCCCTCTGACCCGTTACCGCAATGACGACAACCACGTCGCAAAGCCCTTTGTAGAGCGGTACTACTCTGAGCGAGGTTCAGCGCCCGGCACCCTCATCATCTCAGAAGCTACCGGCGTCTCGATGCAAGACACTGGCATGCGTCAAGGTCCCGCCTTTGTCACAGACGAACAAGTCGCTGCTTGGAAAAAGGTCATCAGCGGTGTTCACGCAAACAAGTCACTCTGGTCGCAGCAAATCTGGGGCCAAGGCCGAGCTGCTGATCCCGAGTACCAGAAGGAGCGCGGCTTCAAGTATCGCTCTTCTAGTGCTGTGCCGATTGAGGAGGGTGCTCCTGCGCCCGAGGCTATGACCGAGGAAGAGATTCATGGCTTCATCAAGGACTTCGTCGCTACTGCTCGACGTGTCATCGACGCTGGTGGTGATATGATTGAGATCCATGGCGCTCACGGTTATCTGATCGACCAGTTCACATCCGACTCCGTCAACAAGCGGACCGACAAGTGGGGAGGCTCTGTTGAGAACCGAGCGCGTCTTCTGCTCGAGATCGTCAAGGCTGTCTCAGCTGAGATTGGCTCCAAGCGCGTTGCTCTCCGCCTCTCACCGTATGCTTCCTTCCAGGGTGCCGAGTCATCCGACGTCAAGGAGCAATATTCCTACATCGTCAACGAAGTCAAGAAGATTGGCCCTCTAGCCTACCTCTCTCTTGTTGAAGCCCGCGGTGATCCGGCAAAGCTGCTTGCTCCTGACACCGACCCCTCAGTTGACGCGCAAACCCTGGACTTCATCCTCGACATCTGGGACAATACCTCACCCGTAATTGTTGCCGGTAACTACAGTCCTGCCTCTGCTGCTGAAGTCCTCGACGGGCACTACAGCAAGTGGGACGTTCTCGTTGCTTTCGGACGCCATTTCATTGCAAACCCCGACTTCGTCTGGAGGGTCAAGCATGGCGTTGAGTTGACCAAGTACGACCGCACTACTTTTTACGTCCGAGGGTCAGAGATTGGATACAATGATTATCCTTTCTCTCAGGAATACGTTGATGCGCAGCGGGCTTGGGCTGTGGAGAACCTTCCAATGCACCCCAAATAAAGACGTACAGCACGAATTAGATGATTAATGACACAATAGAGCAGAGCATACAAATAGATCCGGATAGAAAAATACCATTTCATTCTACAGTTAGCAAATTTATCATCAATAAATTGTGAAGGCTTCCATCAATATCAGTGTGGCGTGACACGTCGAAAGAGAAGGGCGCTGTTGACATGGCCTCCGCTTTACATGTCGTCATGGTTGCGAGCGGCGACTTCTAAACGCAATGAACATTTACCACTTTTCACCTTCGACTTGAAGCCCCAATACTCAAGAATTTTACGATTAGTCGTCTAAAGAAAAGTTACCATGGCGTCATCAGCAAGCTCATCATTCAAGATCCTCGAGGGCGGGTGTCTCTGCGAAGCCGTTCGCTACAGTATAACCTTTCCAAAAGATCACGACCTTTCCAACGACTCTTTGGGTTGCATCTGCCAATGCACTCAATGTCGCAAACAAACAGGAAGCTTTTTTCTCGCAACTTTGACAGTCCCCATCTCCGCCATCAAGTGGCAGGGCAACTCGGAGGACAAGATCAAAAGATATCGCAAGTCCGAAAGTATCGCGCGGGGCTTCTGTGGCGATTGCGGTTCCTTTTTGTTCTGGCATCCCGACGGGGAAGATATCAGCATCGCGACTGGAAGTTTGGACCCTTTGTATCTTTTCGGCGAAGGGGTTGAGGACAAGAAGAATGAGGTTCCCTCGGATGGGTTTGCAAAGGAGATATTCAGTGGGCATTTCAACGTCGAGTTTTGTGAGAGTGAGATCAAGGGCGTCACGGATGATATGCCGATTCTTCACAAGGGAAAGCGATGTCAAGGCGATAGCTCCAAATCTTGAAGGCTAAGGGGACTGCCAATAATTCTAAGGCTGTGTAGCTAGTCTCTGTCTCTGTAATTTTTGTCTCCAGAATCCTGCCTCATTGGTGGCGACAAAGAGCGCGGGCGAGGCTGCGGTAGCGGAAAAGCCACCCTGCGCATTGATGCGACGTATCATATCGCCGACCTCGGGGTAATCAGGCTCGTCTTTCGGTCGTCTGTCAAATATTCTCATCTCTATGATAGTCAATGGTCTTCTTTCCCAGATATCCCTATAAATATGATGGTGCGTCAGTGCTCTCGGTGCGTCGACTCTCACGCGATTCTGCTTGTCGCTAAGAATCGGCAGAGGTGATGGTAATGATCCCGGCTCCTCCTGGAGAAGAAATTCGAAGAGAGCCTGTTGCTGCTCATCTCGTAGTTGGTACACCCTTATCGTCTGACTCTTGCGGCAAGGGTGAAAGTAGATGTTGGGTATCTCATCCGGATTTTTGGGGCGCCGATCGAACACAGTCACGCCGCCTAATATACGATCCTCAGCCCAGTAGCCAACCATATCTGCCACCCCTTCTGGATATATATCGTCGTCAAGATAATCGTGATGACTGAAAAGAGTTGGTCCAGGCGGAAATCGAGCCATCGTCTCAGATAGCGGCATCTCCCAGGATGTGACGGCGTCGATATCTCCTTGGTGAAGATGAGGTTCGAGCTTATGAAGCCAAACTGCTATTTGATGCAAAGCAACAGCTACCAACTCAACCAGGCGCATGTTGAATGATTTGGAGCCAGGCTCGGCTATTTGAAAGGCTTTTAAGGTCTAAAAAGATTGTTAGTGAGGGACGTCAAAATCATCAAGTTGATGATGATAACGTAGCAAGATTTTTGTCATTGAATTTGTTAGGGACTTACTTCAGGGTCAAACTTGAGACTGAAGGGTCCCATTCTTTGTAGTATTCATGCGCTTTCTCCAAAGCCCCAGGACACAATGTCTCATGGTCATCAATGATGTGTTCTCCCATGATACCGGGAAGTCGACGGTCCCAGGCAACATCCGCAATGGGGAGGCCATCTATAATTTGGGCGTATGTGAACTGTGCTAATTCTGTTGACAGAACATTCCTGATGGCGCGGTCTAATATTTGGCGATGACGTTCGGAGGAGATACTTTTGAACGGCACACGGCTGTCGTAGGCGGTGCGCGCAATGTCTCGGAGCTTTTCCTTGTGCGCTTCTAACTGGTCAGGATCCATGGGTAGATGATCAAGTGTGTCGCTTGGGAATAGTGATGTTAATAGTTGAGATCGTGTATGTGACTGTGAAATTTTGACGGAAACGTGCAGATCCGAAATATGGGAGAAGCTGAATCTGAGAGATGCGGGCAACAACAGCGCTGACGAAAGTAAATGCCTAACTTCCAAGGCCCCGCCTGTTTCCGTCGAATCGCTATGGTTTAATCCTGTCCAATCGACACCGAGCAGAGGTGATAAGCGCCGGGCTTTAGCGCTGATGCCACTAAAATATTTCTCTTGACAGGGGTTTGGCTTCTACTGAAACTTGGTTCAGTAGAGAAGCCTGTTCGGGGTAAACACGTTGTCGCGCGGCTCGACTTCGAACGCCAACCATTGGGCGACCCTTGAAATCGTCTCCTAGGATCTGAGAATGAAATAACATATGGACTTCGTGTTTCAGGTCCCTATGCACTGCCGCTGGACGCGTAATGTGGTCCTGGTATACGAGAAAGTTGACCAACAATTGGATGAAATTGGTCGTCGGAACAAAGCACTACAAGTCCCAGTCATGCAAACCAGTTGTAGGACTGTGGCAGAATTGTTTTCCTCCCTTCATGAGTTATCCTCAAATTTGATTAAATACCCATCACGGTTTCTCTAGGCCCATCAACGGGAAGGCCAAAATTGACCGATGAGAACTGACCGATTGAGAGCTGCTGCCAAGGGTAGCCAGCCATTACTGGGATGGGCAGCCATAGCCTCGCCTGGTCTTGCACCATAATTTACGAAACAGTGTTGGTTCTGCACAATCATACAGCGTCAAGTCCCCAATTTTTACTGGAAGATTTAAAATTGATAAAACTTCAGGCGGCTATCCAGTTGAGGTCTCATGTCTGGGTCTTGTATTTGACAAATATAAATGAAACGAAGTCCCAATGAATTCAGGACAGGACGCATCACTCTCTGTTGCATCTTGACTTTTACCAATACTCACGACACAAAAGTTCATCACTCTATAAAACTATCTCTTTGTGTGTTATTTTATCTTTCTGAATCATGTCGTTTCGTGGTCCCAGATCTCGTCCTCGTCCTCGCCAGGAGGCGGGCTCAACAACTTTCGAGTCTTGGACCAATCCCAACCTGATCCTGTGAATACTCCGGATCTGCCACAGTCCTCCAGAACCTTTCGTGTCGCAGCATTTGTCTTCCATTTGGGAATGTCTATGCTCGAGTCTCGCCGGGGCCGAGAAGCCCTGGTGACGCTGATCTCAGACGCCTGGCGCGCCTCTGACCGTCGCGCTCAGAAAACATTCATCCCGAAAAGCAACTTTCAAACGGACTTGAATGAGGCTCGTCGATTTGTTGATACTTTTCTTGCCAAGTGCCGCGCCGAGCCCCCAAACATCATCATCAGTGATAGGATCACTGGTGAGGGTCTCGCCCAGAGGGTAGATTGGCCAAGCATTCTCGGTTCTCAGATAGGAGATTATAACCCAAAATGGGCAGCAATGTTCCGGCTGAACAAAACCGTAAGTTTCTCGAGAAACCTTCATTGTACTAAGCTTACCCTTTCCCTACCAAGTTGTCGACAGTGCAGTGAACGCAGCTGAGTTACGAGACATCGAAGCACTGCAGAAGATATTGTTCTTGCTCAGCATTTCTGTTGCTCATGAGCTTGTGCATATGCTCATGGGATTCATGTTCGGAGATTCTGAAAGGCTCACGACTCCTGTCATAAATCATCCGCCAGGCACTCCGCGAGGTCCAAGAGCTGGTGAATCTGGGCGGTACTGGGAAGCGAAGTTCTTCGGCTGCGTCGTTGAAGCCCATCATGGCCCCCGTGATCCTCGAGGCAGCAATCAGGCTGGGATTTTCTTCGGTACCTTGGACGGCCGCCGTAGCTTCCCAATGCAACACCAGATCATCATGAGATATGTTCAACTAGGTGAGACACGAGATACTTCATGTCGTTCTCAGCTAACACAATTCCCTTGCAGATTTCACCGTTCCAATTTACAGTTCCAACATTGCGACATCTCGAATATCCACTCGTGCGGTCGCCATGCAAGATATACGGCGACCTTCTAGGTTTCCTGATGTAGGTGGTGACCTCACACCATATTTCGAAATGATCAACTCTTTACCGAGACAAAGAGTTAGCCGTGATGGACTTGAGGAGATCATGCGCATGGCAATTAGGCCTGAGTTTGTTCGGCCGGTTTCAGTACGGGTTTAGTTCGTGGTGTCCAAGACTTTGTAGTTGTGATTGATGGGCTGTTGTTGCTGGATCCTATTCATGAAGGCTTGTAAGTCTGTTGGCGTTTTTGCTCCTGGTGTATCATCATTTAGTTATCATTTCTGCCCCAACTTGTGCAGAGAGTTGTTTGTTGATGCTTAAGCGAATAAGCGAACAAAGTCTGAATCTTTATCAAGTGTACACTGGGATATCGAGTTTGTAGGCATGTTGAGGAGGCTTTACGTGAACCATAGAAATCCACAAACTTGCAGAAGAAAAGACAGAACATTAGAACACGGAATATCAAAATTGAACATAATTCGCACAAGTTGTATGTAATAAAGATTGCCACTTATTCATATAGGGCCATATACTTCGCCAGCAGCTTCTGTCTATATACTGATAGCTCAACTCTACATACACTACTATCAGTCTACATCATCTATCATGAGTCCACTTAACCTCCATCTCGCAATCTCAAAGGAGCGCGGTCAAGGTCAGCCTCGACACTGGATCTTGATGCTTGAAGAAGAAAACGCCACTCATGCTATCTTCTACCATGTGACTGGTGGGCCTATGCACGGTAAACCGTATGTAGTTACTATTGAACCCAAGCGCGTTGAAAGCCATGGTATTGACAAGCGTCACTTGATTGCCCAGGTCCTCAAGAAGGATAGGCAGAAGATCAAGGCTGCTGTCCAGCAAGCTCCTCCACTGTTCTGTCAGCGCTGGATCTTGAACGTTCTCGAGGACTTGGAGAAGCAAGGTGTTGTTCCTGAAGGAACTTGTTCCAAGCGGAATGAAGCCTTGGAAACTGACCCGTTCTCAGATGATGTTGGTCCCTCGAAGAAGTCTTCGGGTGATGGCGATGCTACTGACGCTTAAGGATACCTAGGTACGTAAATTACCATCTAACCTAATCAGCAACTCAAATGTACTATTCGTGATTTAGTATGAGATAGAGTAGTGTGTGTTCGTGTGAGGATGTAGAACCTGAGTTGGACATCAGGGAGCAAAAGCGCTTCTAACTTTAGGCCAAAGTGTTAAAAGCTAGTCTAAGGACCCACTAAGTATACACTAAATTTACCTAAGTCCTTCTGTGTCGTTTAGGATAGATATCATCAATTTTATTGCTGAAGTCTTGCTCCTTTGTAACAAGGAGCAGCAATCTACCCGCCATACAAAGATTGGCTACTCTTCTCCTAAACCCCATTCCAGTGTTTCGCCAACCTCCATCGAGGTAAGCTCAGTTGTTTCGAAATCAAATTCAATCTTATCAAGTAACTGTAGTTCTGCAACTTGCGCCAGACCATCCACGTAACCCTCCGTAGTGAAGCAAACCTTGGTACCGAACACCACCTCGGTCGTATCCGGTGTAGTAGCGATCTCTGAGAGCTGGCTCCCGCCGCTCAGGCGACACAATGCCGCGATAGTGCTTAGAAAGTCTCTGGTGTAGGCTTGGTTAGACCGGTCCTCCAATACTTGAGGGTTGTCTATAAAGACATGTACCAATGTCGGGCCTAGCTCACGCACATCTCGGGCCAGTTGGAGCGTCTCGCCCACATTCAAGACCCCTTGCGCAAGTGCAGCGAAGCGTGCGGGAGATAGGTCTGCCCGGGAATAACCCCTCTCTAGGATTAGCTGGACGAGTTGTGTGACAACAGAGGCCAGGAATGCCTCAAGGCTGGCTCTCTTGGACGCCCCAAAGGCGTCATGATCTGTGAACGTGCAAAAGTAGGCGACAAAAGGGATGTTATGGGTTCGTGCCAGTGCCGTTAGAGTTACAGCCGTCATGAAATTTTGGCTCGGTCGTGAGACGTCATAAGGGCCCTGAATCCAGAAATTGGTTGGGCTCAGATCTCGAAGCCAGGTTTGCAAGCGATGGTGAGCCTGTCTATCGATCTGGAGAAATGATGCTTGTTTGGCATCCTCTGTTAGATGTTCAACTTGATCCTCCCACTGAGTGGTAAACTTAGCTAGCTCTGCCTGGATCTCTGCGCGGTTGTACCTGTAATGCGCTTGTGGGCTCGAGACAGCCTCCAGTTCCGGGGATGGCGCTTTAATCACATCACCGACCGCCACATCAGAGCGACCTTCTACTGTTCCCTCAATCATACTTGTGACCAAGGGTGGCTGGGGTCTATCCAGAATGAAGATTTTTTGTTGTTCTAGTAATTGCTGAAGCGACTCGCCGAGGAATAGTCTTTGCTCGTTGAGTTGGTTTGGTAAGCGATACAACAGTTCCCTTTGACTCTGAATCAGAACCTCCAAACTCTCAGTGGTTCGGTGTCGAAAGTCAAGGTTGATGTGGCGTTCCATACGTCGTTCGATAGCCAACATTCGTTCTTTCTTCGCAGTGAAAAGCCTGTTGAATGCGCCATCATCGAAGCTGGTGAGGAATCGTTTCCAACCAGACTTGGACCATTTGTTGAAGACCTCTGTAGAACTCGAATACAATCACGTAAATCTCTTGGATATACTGACGAAGTGATGGAATGTTCCCATGCTCCATCATTTGCCGGTTCCAGAAATCAATATCATGGCACAGATCGTCGAGCGTATCTGCTACCCCCTCAGCGATATTCTGGTGGTTAATGGTCGCCTGAGCGATGGCTGAGAGGGACCCCGTCAGTAGAGTGACATATTTGTCATCTTTGGGAATAACGGCGAGCAGTGAGCTGTGGTCGTGGCAGGTCTCGCAAATGCCGTGAAATTTGGACTTGAGCTTCCCCAGCTTACTTTCGTCACGATCCGTCTGCCATGTGGCCGAAGCTTTACTGACTGCGGCCACGAGGTAATTGATGTCTGGTCGATCGCGTCCTTCGAGCTGCATCTGCTGGTCCTTGGGTAGGTCGCGCCGAAATTTGTCCCATGCCGCATACAGCCTCCGACTCTGATCAAATAGAGCGACTTCTTCATCTGGAACACATCCATTGGCCAGTTCCCTTCCTTCTAACAAAAGTTGGTCCCATTCATCTCTCGAGGACCTCAAGCGTTCTCGATTTCTGTCTAACGCCACCTTCGCCGCCAGGGCTCGACCGAGGGGTGACTCCTGTGTGGAATTCACAACATCATCGCTGAACCGTCTGGTGATTCCCTTACTGGGCTCAGCTTTATTGAATCTATTCATGATCTGCATATTTTCATGGTTACATAAAAGAAATTCTGATCTCATTCCTCTTCAAATGATGTACCGCAGGCGATGTTGGCGGGCTGCTGACAGCCTGACAGGGTCTAATCTATACGTACATCAAATATTGATTCGTCCTGTTTCCTAACCCCTGTCACCCCCTCTTTACTCCTCGTTTTCTCAATCACGGTTCTCTTCCCAGCATGGCTCAGCTATCAAGGTAATCAGGGTTGGGCAGTCGCGTTATTACGCCTGCGATAGCTGTTTTCCCTCACCCCTTAATCAGACAAAGCGTGGACCAGCTACGTGGATTCCAATTTTCCTGAATCTTCTTGTTCTGAGTTGCCTCCTCTATTACTTACGTGTCCATGGGAACACACTGCATGATGGTGGGGTGGGCCTGTTCATCCACAGCCTGATTGTGGCCATAAGCATCGTCTGCCCCTCTCCGCCGCTCTGCTGCTGATATCAGCACAAGAGCCTCAGTCAAGCATTAACTATACCTATTGATCTTGTTTCTTTCTCTAAGATATATCTCAAATCTGCTGTCAAATATCCTTAAGAATGGCATCAATGGTTAGGTCTAAGACGGGCGCCACGGAAGAGTCTCTCAGTCCGTCTTCAGCGGCCTCGGGCCCGCCCCGTCCGATTCGCGGCCAACGTTTGCGAAAATACATTGCTGCCCCGTACGTCAATGACGGTGGTGATAACTGGAACTTGGGCTTGGGATATTACTATGAAAGAGAAACGCGCCCTCGTAGTGAGATTAAAAGAGACCTTGTTATCGATCTGCCCAAGCTCCGACAATATGAGGACTCGGATGCAGAGCATCCACCTGCCGAGCTGGCCATTATGTGGAACGCCAAAGTCTACCAGAGCTTAGGGTTACCTCGTGGTGATGATATCCGCTTTCACCGACCTGACCTGACCTACGTCGATGATCGTCCTATTGAGTTTTCCATTGGCATATCTCCCAGGCAGCCGCCAGCTGAGACGAAGGAGGATGTGTCAGAACCCGAGACCTGGACAGGGCCCGCCATAACTATTGAAACCTTTGTCGAGGCAGACATTGATCCGGATAGGCTATCGGAAATGAAGAGGATGCCAGAAATAGTGACTTCGCCTTGTCTTGATCTGCTGATACCAAAGCATGTCTCTCGACGATATCTCGTGGTAGAATCCCCCTTCCTTGTTAAGGGCCTTCGTAACCTTGTTCAATATTATCCGACATACCATTAGATATTGTCGGATGAAGTTAATGAGGGAAAACTGAGGATTGAGGAGCCTTTTGCTGTTCTGTTCCACCATTTTGACGCCATTGCAGACATGGCCAGCGGAAGTACCAGGACCAAGGACTACAATACTGAGGGTGGAAGTACGGGTCAAGACATTGACTTGACAGTACTCCATATAAAGCATTTAATGGAATTCCTCAGGCTAATTCACACTGAGGTTATCTTAACCTATCAAAAGTATCTTTCTAACTCTATCCCATAAGTTATATTTAATATAGTCTAGTATTCTCTTAAACCTAAGATAGATATCTATATAAAAATTAAGAGATCAATATATAGAGCAGTTATAATAAGTAATAGGCAAACTAGTATCTCTATATTTAAAGTTTAGAGAGCTTAAATTAAGAGATTATAGCTAGTTAACTTATAATAATTTAAGATTAATAGCTCCTGACTTTAAAAAGGCTTTTTTTTTTATAATTATAATCTCTTACTCTAGACTCTAAAATATTAATAATCTTAAAGTATAATTTATTTTTATTTAAAATATATATAATAATAATAAATAATATAAGAGAATTTTATATTAAGTTATAACTTTCTTTAAAGTACTTTATAGAGATAATCTCTTTATAAATTATAAAAGCCTTATTAAAGATATTACTTAATATATAAGATATATAATTATAGAAAAATAGTTTATATATTACTAACTTATTTATAATATATAGAAAAGATAATTATTGTCACAGCGCAAGACCAG
>JABEEM010002290.1:0-12536 GCA_013363185.1 Fusarium secorum | reverse complement strand
AACGCTTGCCAACAGGTGACGCATTGCGGTCTGCAAGCAGAGAATTGGCCATTTCTTCCACAAAACGCAGTCGCGAAGGAAATCCTCGCGAATCTAGGTCAAGAATGAATTGGACTATTATCTGCTCTTCTAGATCAGATAGTTTCCGTGACTTTGGGATAGAATCGCACCGCGATTGCATGCCATTCTTTCGGTTACGGAGGGTACCGTATCTAACCTTATATATACTTGCAGCGCGTCGGATGCTTAGTTTTGGGTTATTTTGAAGNNAAGAAGGATTCTAGCTTCATTTGAAGGCTGTGTCATATTAGGTTGTTGAGAAGTATTTAATCAAATGGTAATAATGAAAGTTGAGGGATTTTTGGTCAACTCGCTTGTCTGGTCAACTCGCTTATCAAACACGTTATACTTTTAAATTTTTACATAATTTTTTCAAGTCTAATTATTGTTAGAATAATACTTAAATTAAAGACTAAAATAGTATATATTTTTATTATAATTATATAGTTAGAGTTTATAACTCTCTAATTTGTTATAAAGATTATATTATATTTTTTTTAATAAATTAAAATAAATTAATTCCTTTATATTTAATTTATTACCTTCTTTATATAATATTAATGTCTTTTTATATCTTTTTAAAATCAGTTTATTAACTATTTAATAATATAAGAGATATTATTAGGGGTTAGCACTATAGCCTAAGTCCTCTATAAGGTTCTAGACTTTACAATACTTACTTCTGGCTTAGAAATCAGTTAATTAAGAGTAATGTCAATTTCTGTATTGGGTTGCCTACACAGGCTGCAAATCTCATATTTTATTCAGGTTAGCTTATAGTGATTGCTAGTAGTCACAAATTCAATACTTATAAGGATCTTCACCCTTTCGACTACGGCCAAGCTGAAGTCAGAGATCCCAAGGTGTCACATTTCCAATAAGACTACATAGTTAACGCTATGCGAGACAGATAAGTGGATTATCATCAATATAACATGTTTTACCTATTATAATCGATCATTCAATATCACATATCTTGGCTGTGACCATCAATGCCACATATTTTAGCCATCAGAATCAGAATCACATATCTTAGCTTACAGCTGAGGTACTCTCAATACTTGTCACATAACCTACGCCGCTACCTTAGATCTGATAATACTATATATGAGACGCCTACTTCCAACAGTTGTACAGTTGACCATGGTGGCTTATACAGAGGAATGTGAGAAGCAAAGTATAGGCGGATCAGCTGCGGTTATCGCGGGGTAAGTTCTCCTTTTGAGCAAGCCACATCTTCTTCCGAAGACGAAGAGACAATATAGGCAAAATGCGACTACGCCATAACGACTTTTCAAAGCTGAATCAAATTCTTCAGCCCCTAGGGGCTTTTGCTTGCCGATTAAGGATGAATGTCGATGAACGTAAGATATTCCTCACAAAGATTCAGCATGCTGGGCATCAACTATAAAGGTTCAACGATCTGCTTGGTGATTTGATGAATTACCAGATGCATCAGAGCAATCAATGAGTCAAAAACAATCATCTTCCAAATCAACTTTTCAAGTTCCAAGACCTACTCGTTGCGATCTATTCGCACCACCACAACAATCATCACCAGGTGCCAACAGAATGCCTGGCACTTCTCCTACAAAGCCAGGTTCATCTGAGCGTCAGACTGACAAAGCAACATCTGCCCCTTCTGACGATATGACTGACGTTGCTAATGCTAGACCTCCTGCCGGCGAAGCCGGAGATTCTTCCGCTGTAGCTGAGAGTGGCCTTGATGATGGCAAAGAGAACAACGACAAAGACAACGATTCTCCTGTTGTCGATGACGGCAAAAGAGAACGAGGACAAAGACAGCGATTCTCATGTTGCTGATTCCGAAGTATCAGATTCTCGTAAATCAAAGGCTGTCTTCGCGGCAGATGAGTCTCAGAATGGTCCATATACTTCTTCCTCCGTCAACGGGTCAGCACCTGGTCCCTGGCAACAGAGGGCTTGCAAGGATGTGGTGCCTCGGAAGCTTGAGAATGAACCATTTGCTCGCGGTAGGACGATGTCCAAACTCGGCCTCGGTTACGCCATTGGGCCTGATAAGGTTCCCACTGTCTTTACAAACGAACATAATCTCTGGAACGGCACCCCGCAAGTTATCTCCTACTACTTTATGGGCGGAACACAGCTGCAACATGAGAAGGTTACGCAAGCAATTGAAGAGTGGACCTGGTATGCCAATGTTCGCTTCATGGAAGAGTCTTTGCCCGAACACAGTAACGTCAGAATTACCTTTGACCCCAACGACGGAAACTGGTCGTACATCGGTCGTCAATGCGATAGCATTCCAGTAACAGAGGCGACGATGAATCTAGCCTGGCTGGACAAGGTCTCGAGGATTACCGCAAACGAGAAAGCAGTCATCCTACACGAGTTTGGCCATACACTAGGGCTGCTCCATGAACATCAGTCCCCAGCTCACGGAAATAAAGCAGTTCAGAACATTGCGGCAGCTTTGGAGCTTTACAAAAGAGTTCAAGGCTGGACGCAACAGCAAATCTTTGACCAGGTCATCAATGTCTACAACAAGTCTGATGTCTCCAACTATTCACAAGCCGATATCAACTCCATTATGCACTATCCCCAGCCAAAAGAGCTCACGGGTCTTGATGAGGATATCCCATACAACGAGAAGCTTACAGACCTTGATAAGGCTTACATGATTCTGCAATATCCTCGCAGGATCATGCACACCGAGGCAGCAAAAGATGGGTGGAGCATCGAAAAGGCACTGAAGGTTATCGGAGCTCCGCCAGATGTCACTCGCAAGGTTCTCAACTTCGTCGAAGAGGACTGTGACGACTTCGGTGAGATCTCTCCTGTCAATATTCGAGAGGTCATCAAGAACTGGACACGTGCTACATATGGCCTTGCCCAAGGAGGCTCATCCTCCGCATCAAGGGGAGTCGACGGACAGAATCTAACACCACTCCGAGGTGCTCAACCTCCTAATACTGGTCCGCCACACGCTCAGGGTCCTGATACACCCCCAGCCAGTGTGTCTCCCGATACTGGCACCAAATCATTTATCTATCAGCTTTATGACAAGCTTTCCACGTTATATTGTAAGTTAATAGATTGGATAGCAGTACTGAGCGACATTTTTCACGGGCACCGCTGACGTATTATTCTTTTCGAAGGTCCTGGTGGTGGGCAATATTTTGCACTGCAGTTCCCCACCCGATTCCTAGCCAAGGACACCTTCGCATACGAGCTAGACGGAAACTTCTCGCGCTTTAACAAGCCTGTCGTGGTCAACGAGGCCGAGTTCAATCTCACCGATGCTTTGTACCCCATCAGCCCAATTGTAGGTGGTCCCAACGGGCAAACGCTGTCACGAAACTATAGCAAGGCACTCAACAGTCTTATACCGACCTTTGAGAGCACGGAAGTACGCAAGCAGCGAGAGAGGATGCGTAAGTGGCTCCTAAAGGAGACCAAACCAGGCAATGCTGCCTACACTGTCGATACACGCCTGGCCATTCCTGGTCTGAGTACAGAGAGCGCCAAGAAGCTTTCAGAAAGCAACGGCATGACCATCACAGCAGGGGATGAACGGACAGGCCCATTGGCTGATCAAGCAGAGGCAATTCGGATGGCACAACAGGCCATTGAGATGGTGAAGAACACTAAAAAAGACTCACCTCGGGTCATGACTCGCATGGAGTTTTCTGAGACATTGATGCATGCGTATCTGCGTGATCGCCAGGAATGGGAGGAGCGAAAAGACAAGATGATCTCTGAGGCTTCGCGCCTGGCAGCTACGGACCCGCGGGCCATGAACGATTTGACTAGACGTCTTGCGCATATTAGTGCTCTTGAAGAAGCGAAGCTGCGTGCTAAGTACGGCGATGCTGTGGTGCGAGGCTACAGTCATACAGTACGCGGCTTCTTGGGTCATTTGGATATCAAGAGTGTAGCAGAGTCACTGCAAGACGCGAAAGATTCACTCCGTGAATCTGCTCTTTCATCTCTCTACACGGCATCCTTAGTCTACCCTGTGGCCATGCAGCCCACGGATTGGTTCCAAGCCCTCGACACCGGCTTCACGCGCGAGGAGCTCTCTCAAGATCCCTCACTGATCAAAGCTGCAATCAAAGCGAAGTCTCAGCTCACTGATAACCTAGAGAATCAGATTGCCAACCTGCGCGGCTTCAACAAGGGCGATCCCGCAGCCGCAAAGCTCGCCATGAATGAGGCTGCAGCTCAACGAGAGGCCGCCATTGCGAAGATGTCCAGAAAATATACCGCTTCTACAATATCGGCCGTCAAGCTGGTAATAAGCGCTACAGCCGGTCCCGCTGTAGCAGCCATTGAGGAGGTTATGAAGAAGCCTGATGGGGACGAGGATAAGAAAAGCCTTCTTGCTGCGGGTATCACAACAGACGATGTGGAGGATATTGGCAAGCAGATGGATGAAGTAGCAAAGGCTAATGCTGCTGTTAACTCCGCATCACGCGCGCTGACGGAACACATGACTGATTACTCCCTGGCCATTGCAGGAGATACCCGTACGATGGTCGATGGACTGCAACGACAGTTGACTGCCGCCAAGCAGGAGCTTTCCGAGCTGCAGCAAAGCTACACAATCGCAAGGCGTGATAACATAAAGACAGCTGGAAGCCCGGCCGGTAAGCTGGAAGACATTGGAAATCTGCCCCCGGCAATGGCGGCTCTCGCTGGAACGAGGTACATGTGAAGTCAGCCGTGTCAAACGACTACACAAAGTCCGTAAGTGAAGCGGGGAGTAAGGTTGAGGACTTTAACTGCAACTTCTGGATCGGCTCCAACTCCAAGAGCCAACGCGAGAGTCAAGCGAAGGTCACGTCCGACAGCGGTGCCAGCACCCTGAGTATCGATGTTTCTATGCGCGTCACGTATGTCACCGTTGATCGATCTGGCTGGTTCGATCCGTCGCTGCTGGAGATGAGCAAGTCCTTCATGAAGGGCTCCAAGACGAATGACTACACGCCCTGGACGTCCTGAAAAACGGGATCTAAGATTGAAGACGCGGCAAAGGCTATCACAGACAACGCCCAAGAGAAGAAGCCTGAAGGCTATCTAGTCGCTTTCCCCGTTGGTTACATCATTGTTAAGGACTGCGTCATCAAAGTGAGCAGCAGCTCCTCTCAGAACAAGAGCATGAAAGAGTTCATCGACAAGCAATCGCAGAGCTCAGGCGGCTTCCTCTGCTTTTCGCACAGCAGCGCCTCGCGCTCGTCTTCGGACAGCAGCTCATCCTCTACAACCAGCGCGAGTGACGGTGCCGTTATTCGTGTTCCCGGGCCGCAAATCCTGGGCTACATTATGCAGCTTACGGGTCAGGATAAGTCTCAGAACTTTAGTGAGGTGCCACTGGAGGACTTATTCCCTGAAGACGAAGAGGAGACTCCTCAGACGGGCCCGGTTAAGGCTTCTGCCCTAAGGCCGGATGCGCCGCCCAGTGGAACCCCGGTACAGGAACGTACGGTTCGCAGCTACGAAGAAAAAGAGTCAGAAACGACTCCCCAGGGCTCTAGTACTGTGCGTCCGCCTGCCCCGGCTCACGGCGTGCAAGGGCCGACGCCTGGAGCAGCGGCGTCAAAGCCAGGACACATCGTGAATGCGTTGCGCATGGCTCTTGAGGGCACGGATTTTGCTGACTGGGCAGGACAGCAGCCCGAGAATGTGAAGGAGGAAATCATGGCCAAGGTGATCGAGGCGTTCGGGAGGGCTGTGGATAGGAAGCAAGGTTGATTCGGCAGTGAGGTTTCAGTCCACTATCCGTAGTGAGTTCAATTCGTTTGCCCAGTAATAAATCCGTTAAGGTGCTTGCAAATCAGCTCTACATCCCTATGGTCCGTCCCAATTTCAGTAAAAGTGGAAATTTTACATATCTAATTGGCTTATACCCCTACTAGTTCCTCTTGTACTGAAAGAGGGACAGTATTTTAGAGATTCTAAGGGAGTTTTCAATTAAAAAATACATAATAAACTGTTCTATTAGCTAGTTTGTTCTGTCATTATAACCTATACAGTGAGTTTGACTTTTGTGGCGCTAAGCCAAACTACCTCCTGGGCGCCTGTCTGCAAACTGATATCCCAATCGCGTCTGTTTCGTGACCACAGTGATGCCGCGAGGAACGAGCTTCGGATACTCGAAATCCTACTGTACCAAGTACTAATCGTAGTTTACTAAATTACCCGTTGGCTCGAGCCGTGGGGGCAGGGAAAATGCTTGGGTCATCTTAAGAGACACAACACTCTCTTATTGGTCACGTAAAACTCACTCAATGATCCTGGTGAGGTCAATCTGACCGCACGCAACCTTAAATTCACGCTCTTTCAATGAAAGCTCGAATACTCATTGTGACTAATCTGCGCTTTATACAATACCAGTTTAATCTCTCGTGAAGGTTTATTATTAAGCTCGCTTCAGCGCAAGTAGCTTCCCATTACACTTCCTGACTTCCCAAAAATGGCTATTCGGTTTGCCGTTCAGTCGTTCTGGCACTAAGGCCTCGTTTTTGGCTGTTACTCGTCGGTGCTGACGGGGGCTGGTATCGCATTTTGTCACGGCTTATAGGTACCCACGAATTCAGTTACGCAAGTAGGTAGTGTTTGTGAAATCTATCTTAGGCTGCATAAATGGAACCAAGGGGAGGGAGATTTTGCTCATCAAAGAGCCATGGACTGGCCGTTGGAAGAATTTCTTGACGATGGGCAGGGAAGAGCGCTATGCGCCATCCATCAGGTGTGAAGGGTCAAGATATACTGCCGGCTTCTTCTGATGTTAACAAAGAGTCCTTAGCTTTGTCTGAAGCAAATCTCGTAATGGTTACGCGTGTTATCGTGCGACGTGTTGGCTGCATACAAAATCGCGAACGGCGAAGTATATCCTCTTGTTCGAGCTACACAGGCTGTCCAAAATAATATCTCGATCATTATGGCCATGGTCGAGTAGTGGTTTTCGACATGCATCAATACCGAGGCGTAGTATTCCCCAGCTTGCCAAGAGCATGTATGGCTTGACGTGACTTTGAATGCAATTAGTTTGTGCTAGGTGATGCTTTTGGTCAAGGCGGGTTATATCTGTCTTCCGCAAGGAGAGTTTTATGGTTTCGGCATTTACTCAAAAACTCTATTTTGAGCATTTCCCTAACCATGGTCGGACGTAGCGAACATCATAACAGCTGTGAAGAATAGCCGTCGTTTGTCCCAAGGTCAGACCTGACACTAACCATGCTAACTCATAGTTCATTCACGGAGGATGACAGTAATCAGAAATCTTTAGAGGTAACGCATCAGTGTATGCTTCTGGCCATCATGCTGTTGGTGTTGCATCTGTCCGCCGAAATCACATCGGCAGAAATTTATCATACATATCAGCGCCTTAGGTCAATTCGTCGAGTACTCGAACATAGACTGCAACAGTACCGCGAAGGCCTGGCCGCACTTGTTTCAGGTGAATAAGGGGCGTTGACACGATTCTCTATTTCGATCTAACCGTCTAAGGATTGGGCTTTTGCCATCGTCGGCATTGGATTGGCCTGCCCCATGTTGATGGCTGCGTCAGAAGTAACTGCGAAAGTCGCCATCAACGGCGTCCCTGTGAGGGCTACCAATGAAGCCAGGAGGGAAGGGGCCTTTTAGCCATATCTTTGATGAGTTGAAAGGCTTTCCTAGCGGAAGATAAATCTCCACGCTGGTCTCCCAGCCTTCCGGCACAGGCATGGCAGTATGATGGTCTGACAGTGGAAAATACCCCTTGACGATAAACCAGGCAACATGCCGCTTGCTTGCTTGTGTTAAGCAAGATGCTGACTACTTGGGAATACTGGGCTGCCGATAGCCCTGATAAGATGCCGTATCTTGTCTGTATGCTGATCATGCCTTCGCCTGTCGTCGCTGCTATTACCTTGGCTAGCTCCTATGCACCAGACTCTTGGACCGTTCATAGATTCGTATCAAGCTTCTGGTGTGTTTATCGTGGTTCTCCGTGCATCTCAATGTTCTGGCTTGTCCTAGTAAACGATTTAAGGACGCATGCAACGTCTCTCACTCAGCATCGGGATCGACAAGGGGTCACAAAACTCGACATTTTGGACGCGGCCCTCGCCGCCAGCGGATCTCCCACGATCGTCAATGTCTTTCCGAGGCATCGTCTGTCGAAGGATGACGGAGTAGAGACCTTCATACACCTCGTTACAAGAACGTCGCGTATCGGTCGTGTTGGTATACAGACCAGATGTGCCATATCAGCCGGGTCCAGCTCCACAGCCACCAATACAAAACTCAGCACGCCCTATCCATATACGTCCCTGACTTCAAGCTATTTATAGAGCGTGCTCACCTTCCGTGTCATAATGTACGATGGCAGTTGAGAATTCTTCACTGTACTGTAGACGCGGGAACGGTGCATAAATGTCTCAGTGCGAAATATGGGTGTGTCGGACCAGCCATGTTAAGTAAAGTTGACAGCCGACTTGGTATCTTCAGTACTCGCAGCAAAATCAAAGGTCTTGATGATACGGAGTTCCTCGTATGAAGACTCAAGGATGGCATCCAAGGACTGACAGATGCCACAGGGTCCCGAGGAGAGCCTGCTTGTCAGGGAGTGTGAAAGAGTATTCCCTAAGATTTTGACGGGTGAGCTCTCCAGCAGTAGGCTCCAGGTTAAGTATTCTGGTATCAGTGTCTCTCGACATCCAAGGTTCAGATACATCTTAGCGACAATACGGCGTTTCGCGACATTGCTGGCCAGGGGTTCCTTCGTCACCTCCGGGTTAAGTTTGTCAATAGTTTGAAATACCTCTAGAAGGTCTTCTTAAACCTCTTATAGGCTATTTTAACTATATATTACTCTCTTTATCTCCTTTTAGCTTATTCTAACTATATCTCACTTCTAGCTTATTTACGCTATATTTCTCTTTATTACTATTTTAAGCTATATCTCTTATTATAACTTATTTTCTCTCTTTACCTCTCTTTTTATCTCTTTTATTTTCTATTTTTACTTAGATTTTTACTTTCTTATTTTCTTTTTTTAGAAAAATCTCTACTCCTTCTTATAAGCTATACCTTAGTTAAAAAGAAAACACTAAAGTAAAGATAGCTTTAGATAGTTAATACTAACACTATCCTAACCCTAACCCTATTCAATTAGTAACTTAGCCTTAGCCTAATTGATTTAAGTCTAAATTCTAAGGGAAATAACTGAATTTATTAGCTAATTACTATTTAATTGTATCTTAATAGTACTTAGGTGGGCAGCTTCAGCGCTAGACATTATAATATTAATTTCAGGTTTAAAAGTAATGCGTTAGGGACAGTCAGGATAATGGACAGAAGAGCAAGAGAAGTGTAGCTAAGCGGCGATGCGGGGTTACCTGAAAATGAGGCTGCAGGATCGGGCTGAGAAAGACATAAGGTAAAAGTCATTGGTTGGGAACTGTTATTGACATATTCATCTGCAACCAATAGCCTGGAGTCATTTAGCGCCCAAGGCAGAGGCAGATTTGTGTGTGGCTGTGCATTAACGAGGTGAATTATGAGGTTTAAACTACAGACATACCTTTGCTTTTATGAATTTGTCTGCCTAAACACTTAATTACGTCTCTCTACTAGCTGTTATCTGCCAGTCCTCTTGTACATTGTTATGTGCCATTTAGTTAGTGCCTTCCCGCTTAAAGCGGTAGTCATCTCTGTAGCCGCTGTGTTAACTGCGATTTCAGGTCTTTATTGGCTCAAGACGCGCCGTCACCGTCTCAAGGTACGGCATGATTGGCGGATAAAATATCTGACAGATTAGCTACACTTAAAGGGGGAGGACTTTTTCCCAGGACGAAGCTCAACTTTATTCTTTGTTTCCTGCCATTACTAACATTTTTACCCACCACTACTTCAACCTAGCAAACATGTCAAATACTTGCGTTGCGATCGACCCCAATGGTGACACTCTAGTCATCCTTGCAACCAAGCAGGACCCTCCTCCCTCCAAAGAACCCACCGAACCTGCTGGCACCACCGAGTCACCGACATTCATCGAGAAACATTTTCTCTGCTCTCAGAAGCACCTGACACTTGCATCGCGTCGTGCTTCTAAGTTGTTCTCAAGCGCCTTCAAAGAAGCTTCAAAACAAGACGATGGTCTTTATCATTGGAACTTTGGGGATGTTTTCGATGTGCAAGCCTTTGAGGTGGTCTTAAAAATCATACACGGAAAAACCCGCGGAGTTCCTCAATATGCTGGATTAGATCTTCTATCAAAAGTCGCTTCTATTGTTGATGATCTGGAGTGCTATGATGCTCTTTCGTTCTGCACTGAGAGATGGCTTTCGTCATACAGTACGCTTTATACACTGCCGGAAAGAATGGATAAGACACTGGCACAACTTATTCTCGTTTCTTTTGTGTTTGCGAATAAACATATCTTCCGAAAGTGTATACAAAGAGCTGCTCGGTATACCTGCGAGGGCATGCCTACATTTGACCTACCAATCCGCGCAGATATTCCAAGTATGTCGCCTTGTGCGTGATAGCTTATGCTTACAAAGATAGGGCGCATTGAAGAAAGCAGGACAGAGGTCCTGCAGTACCTAGTTGATGGACTATATAAGGTTCACGATGACCTTCTTCAGCGGAAGCTGGGATGTAGTGAAGGTTGTAGAGCTTTGCTCCTAGGATCTTTGCTACAAGTCATGGCAGCAGCCTGCTTGTACCCACGACCCGAATCTCCTTTTTACTCGCTTAGACTCGACTCGATTATCAGTTCTCTGCGCGACATGCAGCCATCGATGTATTACAGTTCGGTAACAGGGAGCCTCGCAGGGAAACATTCGGGTACATGGCTACTACATCAGCAGCCAGCATCTCCACCTGCTTCCCAGTCGAATACTGGTACTACTCAATCAACTTCAAGCCTTTTTGGGGGATCTGGTTTCTCAGGTCTCACTACCTCCACTGCAGCTCAAAATACCTCTGATACACGTTCAGCTTATGGTGGAGACTTTGGTACTCCTAGAGTTGACTCTAGGGGGTTCGGCACTTCAACTACCCCCCGAACAACCGGTGGACTTTTTGGTAGAAGCACAGCACCTCAGCCTACTTTTGCCGCCGCAGCTCCTTCTGGGGGACTTTTTGGGACAAGGACCGTGCCTCAAACAAGCGATCCGTTTAGTTCAGCTCCTGCTAAGAACGAAGAGGCGCCCAAGAAGCTTGTTCAACACAGCTGTTCTCTGAAGAGTTTCATCGATCCTTTGTTGCTTGTAGCAGAGAGTAAGATCCAGGAGTTAAAATTGGATGACTTTCCTCAACCATAGTTAATAGACAGCTGAATGTTGTCTTGCGATGACTACTTATCATGAGAAGAAATTGAATATGCAAGCATGTTAATTCTTTATGATAAGATTGTAGAAAAAAAAGGACCTTGTACATTAATACAATACAATACAATACAAGTCTATTACGCCCGGTAGGACAACGCCCAAAGGGCTCTGAAGCTAAAGATACATACAATTCGCTAGTTATTGCCTTGCTCTCGCCAAGCCCATACGATTCTCACCTTGTTCCTTCCAGTCTAGTAATCGCTCTTCTTCTTGGTCCTCCTTGGTGTTAGTAGTAGCAGGTCAACTTGAAGCCCAATTCCTCCAAGTGTTCAGTTTCCTATCTTCGGCGGCTGAAGCGGTGCCTGCTGTTGACTATATGAGGGCGTCGTAGGCTATCGGTTAGTGTTGATAAAATGTTGCTAGGTTAGTGGTGTTCCTGTCATCTTTGTTCTAGGCGACCTGTAGCGATCGCGAATCTGATTGTGGCTCGTACTGCGTCCATGTTTGGCGTCCATTCCTGACCGTCTGATGCTGCTTTACCTCCCAGATGAAAAGGGAGGTTGCCGCGTTTCTCATTCGTACACTGAAACATCTCTTTGCGTTGTGTCGTCCATTTCACGCATCGAAAGAGGAAATGCTCTACCGTTTCCTTTGCCCGCCTACATGGGCACTCATCCGTCGGTGCTGCCCTGATCTGATATAGATAGCCGTTCAGTCGCGCCATTCCGGTTCTAAGCTGCGCAAGCACGCTGGCCTCTTTCCATGATAACTGATCGTATAGCAGGCGGGTATGTTTACCAGGCAGAGCCGAGTCGACCCTTCTAGAATGCCTGCCCACTCCATCTGGTAGCTTCCTCTCCATTCGTAGATCTGCCCTCGTTCGATTAAGAATTGTGGTCTTTGCTTTGATCATTCCTCTCCGCGGTGTCATGTACGGCTCCGTTGCGTAACGAGCTGACATCTTGGCTGTCTTCTGGATTTTGAGCTCGCTGTCGCGTGGTAGCCAGATGAGGTTGACTCTGTTTCCATCTCCTCGAAGCTTCTCTATAGCATCATATATCTCTCGTATATGTCCTTGACCTGACTGCTGGCGGGGGTTACCTATAGCTTGTGCAGCCGATTTGTTACTTGTCGCGATCACAATGACTCGATACTTCATCTCCGGCAGGT